>JASDQU010244340.1:79875-141106 GCA_032191745.1 Picea mariana
TTGCTTCATTAGCAAAACATAGGTATTATGTTATTTTTGTTGATGACTTTTCTCGTAAATGCTACATATTCTTCATGCAGAAGAAGGATCAAACATTCTCAAAGTTCTTTGAGTTTAAAGCATTGGTGGAGAAAGAGTCGGGGAAGTAAGTGAAAGATCAAAGGAGTGATAATGGTGGAGAATACATCTCTAATGAATTCAAAGAATTCTGCAGCAGAGAAGGAATTCGAAGAGAACTCATAGCACCTCATAACCCACAGCAAAATGGGGTCATGGAGAGAAATAACATAATGATTGTGGGTACAGCATGAGCGATGTTGCATGAACAAGGCCTAACAATGCATTTGTGGGAAGAAACATGCAATACTGCGGTTTATGTGCAGAACCGTTGTCCTCATAGAATACTTGGCATGAGTACACCTGAAGAAGCTTTCACTGGTAAGAAACCTAATGTTTCTCATTTTAAAATTTTTGGCTCATCTGTTTATGTGCATGTGACCAAGGATGCCAAGAAGAAGCTGGAACTGACTGCTGAAGTTGGGATATTTGTGGGGTACACAGAAACACCCCATAATTATAGTGTATATTTGTCGAACAGTAGGATGACTATTATGCAAAGGGATATAAAATTCGATGACGGGAAAGCCATGCGATTGTCGCTTGAGAGAAAGCTAGACTTGCATACAGAAGAGAAACTGTTGGTTACCAAAGATGAGTCTCAAGATGTGGATCAGCCACATGAGGAGGTTCATGGAGTGGAGGAAATCACTCATGCAGAGCCATCCCTCAAAAATGGCATAAAGCGCACCATGGAAGCTGACAGATTGAGACTAGATGTTGCACAGAATGTAGGAGCGCCTAATTCACAGCGCAGATAGAGACAGTCTCCTGATCGATTTGCTGGATACATGGCTCTCATGAGAAAATGTATTGTGATTGAACTATATTCCTTTTAGGAAGCAGTGCAGTATCCCACTTGGGTTGATGCTATGGTGGAGGAGTATCACCCCATTGTCAAAAATAATGCATGGGAAATTGTCCCAAGACCGGTCAACAAATCAGTGGTAGGTTCGAGATGGATCTACAAGGTAAAGCAAGCTACTAATGGGAGTGTGGAGAAATACAAGGCCAGGTTAGTGGCCTGGGGCTTCTCATAGATTTAGGGGATAGATTATGATGAGACCTTTGCACCTGTCACAAGTTACTCTTCCATAAGATCCATCCTTACACTCTCAGTGCAGATGGGTTGGCGCATTCATCATATGAATGTAAAAAATGTGTTCCTCAATGGGATCATTGAGGAAGAAGTGTACATTGAATAGCCATAAGGTTTTTAGACCTTTGACAGGAATTCACATGTGTGCAGACTCAAGAGATCATTGTATGGTCTGAAGCAAGAACCGCGTGCTTGGTACACTCGGATAGACAGCTATTTCACCGGATTGGGCTTCACCAAAAGTGAAGCGGATGCAAACCTATACCAAATTTTGGTGGAGGGTAAGCTATTAATCATTGTTCTTTATGTTGATGATTTAATACTGACTGGTGATGAGCAGTTGATACACTCATGCAAGGATGACCTTGCAAAGGAGTTTGAGATGAAGGATTTGTGCCTTCTTCATTATTTCCTTAGATTGGAAATATGGCAGCGAGATGGTGAACTTTTTGTGTCTCAAGGCAAGTATCCAAGGGAGATATTGGGTAAATTTCACATGAAGGGCTGCAAACCCATGGATACTTCTCTTCCATGAAACTGGAGGAAAGAGGATGCTACTTCTGGAGAGGTAGTGGATGCTACTGTCTATCGTCAGTTAGTGGGTTCGCTAATGTATTTAGTGAACACAAGACCGGACATTTGCTATGCGGTTAACCAGCTAAGTCAAGTGATGGTTAAGCCTACAAAACTCTTTTGGAAGGTGGGTAAGCATGTCCTAATATATCTGAAGGGAACATCTGAGTATGGATTATGGTTCAGATAGATGGATGAGGTGAAGTTGCATGGATTCATGGATGCAGATTGGGCAGGCAGCCCAAACGGATAGAAAGATCACATCAGGGGGGATCTTTAGTATCGGATCTACAGTTGTTTCTTGGTACAGCAGCAAACAGAGATCTGTGGCACTTAGTTCAGGGGAAGAAGAATACATGGCAGCGATTGAAGCTACATGTGAGGTTATCTGGATGAGGAAGATCTTGGTTGGTTTGTTTGGTTATCATTTAGATCCGACAGTGATTTATTGTGATAATCAGAGTGGCACTAAACTCTCGATTAATCCTATGTTTCATCATAGATCTAAGCATATAGATATCCAGTATCATCATCTCAGAGATTGTGTGCAGCTGAAGATCATGTTGCTTCAATACATTCCTACGGAAGATCAGGATGCAGACATTCTGACGAAGGCGCTCACCAGGAGCAAATTCAAATATCATAGAGATAGGATTGGGGTGAAGGATAATCCCTTTCTTGTTGAGAGGGAGTGTTGAAAATTCAACAAGAAACATGTGTCTAATTTACTTTTCCCTTAAATAAATTGGACAATAAATATTAATCTATTATCTCATTTATAATTGAGTGATTTGGACTTGTAACAAAATTATAAGTGTAGTTAAGTGAGTTAAGCTTAGTTGTACTAGTTGTAACTAAACCTGCACTAGTGAGAGTTCAGTGAATTAATTATTCATTAATTCACAATCAGTGAACTCACATGCAACTGAAGATTCACCACGGTTAACTACATGCATGTCAGATCCAATGGAGACCTAGTTGAGATAATAGGTGAAAGGGATAGTTTGGCTATCAGTTGTGATGTGAGTGAAGTGCACTCATGCAATCACACATGCAGTGGATATGCTTATGAGCATGTGCAAACTAGGCAATTTGAAATCATCATTTGTGAGAATTCCAATTGCAGGGATTGTGCAGAGGAGGCAGGCTGTCTGGACACAGAAATTAGCACATGTATTTGTTGAGTTTTCTATGACAGTGTGAGACGATTGTATTGTACTAAGAGATCTTGGATTAGAGTTTTGTATGAGATTGTTTCATGATCCATGATATACATAATANTGCTTATGAGCATGTGCAAACTAGGCAATTTGAAATCATCATTTGTGAGAATTCCAATTGCAGGGATTGTGCAGAGGAGGCAGGTTGTCTGGACACAGAAATTAGCACATGTATTTGTTGAGTTTTCTATGACAGTGTGAGACGATTGTATTGTACTAAGAGATCTTGGATTAGAGTTTTGTATGAGATTGTTTCATGATCCATGATATACATAATATATGATAGTGGGGTTTTTAGCTTTACGCTTTCCCGGAAAAACTTATGTGTTATGTGTTCTTGATATTTCACTTTGTGATCGTGGTTTAATTTCTGCAAGATTATTAGTAGAAGCGATTCTTTATTTAATAGTGGCTTATAATTGTTAGATCAGAAGAATCGTAGGAAATACTTAATTTGTATTGAAATTTTTACAAACTTGTACAGAATTCCCCGCGCTCAATATTTAACATCAGATTCTAAAAATCGCACACAAGAAACAAAATTCCATAATATTTCCAATGAAATTAGTCCCATGTCATTTGGATTCTCTATGAAGAATTTATGATTGTTTTACACGAAACACATGTTTATTGACTAGCTTCAGGACTGGTCAAAAACCCTATCTTCCACAGAGTGTATCTCCATACTTATAGTGAATCAAGAGATGAAACTTTTACCACATGTACCTTGATATGTCTTCTCAATACCATAGCACTTTCATCATCTGAATCGTTCTAGAAAAAACATTAGAGCTAAAATGGTAAGATGACCTGTAAATAACATACCTTAGAACACATCACCAAAAGACTTCATCCTCCCTTGAAATCCGGCCTTCTTTACTTCTGATCTCCTCTCAAATTCATATTGTGTATCAAATGAATGTATAATGATATTTATTTATACCATTTTTGTCACTTCCTTTTAACATTAGGGACGACCTAACACTTTCTTATTTTGTAATTCTTTTCTTTAATTATCTTCAGGGCCTACATGTACTTCCTTCTTCAATTCACTTTGTCATCTTCAAAAATTCATTTATCCTCAACCATGAGGATCCACGTGATGTTCCACCTACCACCAGAAACAACATGATGTATATTATCCATCAATGGGTTTTGTTTATGCATGTGCATTGTCCTTCATGTCCAAATACCTTCATCAATATTGCGATACAAAACCAATGACTAGGGTTGACATCAATGACAAAAACCAATCTTCCAACACTATTGAGTGCTATAGAGGTTATTAAAAGAGAAAACAAGAAAAACAAGAAACTCCAGGCAGAACTAGAAAAGAAAGAAGACATTCAGAATTCAAAGTCTGAAGAACTAGAACAGATGATCACTAAATTAAAGGTTCAAATAGAAGAAGAAAAAAGAATAGAAGAAGCACTCAAAGAACAGCTGGAAGAAAAAGACAAGATCATTAGAAATTTGGAAGCATAGGTTGTTCTTTGAGAAAATTTCTTCAACAGATAAATATGTAGAATAATTCAAATTTTTTGGATAATATTATTAATAGTCAAAGGCCACATCACGACAAGTCTAGGATAGGATACAATCAGACAGAAATAGGATCAAGCTCCAAGACCACGGAAAAAGAAACACAACCAAGAAGTTATGCAGAGATAGTTAGAGGAGACAAGAATTTTTACAAGGAAGATCACAGGGACACTCCTCCACCTAGAAAGTCAAATTTGAAAATCAGTGATAGTCATAAACAAGCAGGCCTCGAGATGAAGAAGGATTCAGAAGAGTAACTCATTTCAGAAGATATTCAACTCCCAAGTATCAAACTATATTTTTTAGTTTATGTTATGCACGTAATAATGTTTGACATAAAGATGTAAATTGCAAAGCTAATAACAGGAACAGAAACAACTTTGAAATTCATGCACAAAATGGTATCCAATAAGGCTTAATGAAACATAGAGAAGAAGCTACAACATGTTTGAATCATTGAGCATTGAAGTGGAATGATACAAATGAAAAAAATTTAGACACATGGCCAAATATTGTAGAATGACAATTCCTCCTAGAGAATCACAACAGAATAACAACAATCATAGACAACAACCTCAGCAGAGAATATGGATAAGAAAGAAGGACCAGTTTAACAATGAAGAATGCACACTCGCTCTACGGGATAAACACAAGAAACATGGTTGGTATGTTGAAATTGGTTGTTCAAAACACATGACATGTGATGAAGACAAGTTTCTTACATTAAGAAAGGAAAGACATGGATCAATCTCCTTTGGAAATGATGACTCAACTAGATCATTGGAAAGGGCACAATCAGAATTGGAAACAATAATACCAAGGAATAAAATGTTATGCTAGTATAAGATATGAAACATAATCTTCTAAGTGTAAGTCAAATGTGTGACCAAGGTCATAAACTTACATTTGATTCACAAAAGTGTGAGATAAGAAAAGAAGATTCAGTCAAATTGATTGCAACAGCTGCAAGAACTTCAAGCAACATATATGTATTAATTGAAATTGGAAATGAAAGTGTTGTCTAGGAAAGGAAGATGAAGGTTGGATATGGCACAAAATAATGGGTCACATAAACTTCGATAACCTCGTCAAAGTCAGCAAAAAGGAAGCAGTCAGAGAAATTCCCCAAATTACGAAACCAACCAACACATTATGCAAGCATTGTCAACGAGGAAAGCAAACAAATACCAGGTTCAAATCAAAGGAATACTCAACAAAAAGACCACTGGAAATTGTGCATATTGATCTAGTTGGACCAACTACAACAAAGGGTTTAAAAGGTGAGAAATACTTTATGTTATTAGTTGATTATTATTCAAGAATGAATGCAATTTTCTTTCTCAAGAATAAGTCAGAAGCATTTGAAAACTTCAAAGTTTACAAGGAAATGGTTGAAAATGAAATGGATTCAAAAATCAAATGTTTGATATATGATAATGGAGGAGATTTTACTTCAAATRAATTTATGGATTTCTTCAACAAGAATGGAATAAAAAGGCAATTCTTTGTTGCTAGGACACCTCAGCAGAATGGAGTTGTTGAAAGAAAGAACATGAYAGTGTAGGAAATGGCTCGAACCATGTTAATGGATTCTAAATTGATAGATGATTTTTGGACACGTGCAATGCATACATCAGTTCACATTCAAAACAGAGTAATTMTCATAAACAAAAGTGAAAAAACTCCCTCTGAGCTATGGAAAGGAATACTAGCATATGTGAATCACTTCAGAGTGTTCATAAGTAAATGCTACATCAAAAGAGAAGATGGAAGAAAGGGAAAGTTTSAATCTTGTGTGGACAAAAGCGTACTTTTCGGTTACTCAAGTACAAGGAAAGCATACAAGTGTTACAATATAAGACTCAACAAAGTTGTGGAAAGCATCAATGTAACAGTTGATGAAACAGGTGGACGGAAATTAAAGGAAGAAGAAAAGGAATCAGTGGAACAGATTTAGGAAAAAGAAGCAAATGATGAAGAAACAGCAAAAGGGGAAGATGAAGAAGATCAGACAAAAGTAGAAGAGAAATTTCATCAAGTGCCTCCAAAGACACCTAGCACACAAGTACAAAAGAATCATCCTTCAGATCAGATTATCGGAAACAAGGATGCAGGAGTTGAGACTAGAAGAAGAATTTGTTCATCGGAACAACTGCACCTAGCACTCTTATCTATGATTGAACCAAACAGTTTTGAAGAGGCCAGCAAGGATGAATTCTGGAAAAAGGCCATGAATGAAGAATTGGATCAAATAGATAATAATGACACTTGGGAATTGGTTCCAAGACCAAGGTACAAGAATGTGGTTGGCACAAAGTGGGTCTTCATAAATAAGTTGAATGAAGATGGAAATGTTACAAGGAACAAAGCTAGATTGGTATGTAAAGGATATGCACAAGTTGAAGGGATCGACTTTGAAGAGACATTTTCCCTAGTTTTTAGAATGGAATAAATCCTATTGATCTTAGCTTATGCATGCTCCAAGAATATTAAAGTGTATCAGAAAAATGTGAAATTAAACTTTTTGAATGGGGAACATGAATAAGAAGTCTACATTGAACAACCAAAAGGATTTCACCTGTCAGAAAATGAAGATTATGTGTCCAGGTTGAATAAGGCATTGTATGGTCTAAAATAGGCTTTGAGAGCATGGTAGTTTGGACTAGATAGATATCTACAGTAATCATGGTTCAGAAAAGGAGGTGAAGACAACAACCTCTACATCAAGGTAACTCAACATAGTATTTTATTAATTTTAGTTTATGTTGATGATATTATTTTTGGAAGTGGTGATGACAAGTTAATCTAGAAATTTGCAAAGGATATGCAGAATGAATTTGAAATGTCATTACTTGGAGAACTATCCTTCTTTCTGGATCTTCAGATATGTCAAAGAAACCAAGGCATTTTTATTTCTCAAACTAAGTATATCATATAAATTCTAAAAAGGTTCGGAATGGAATATTGTAAACTACTTAAAACTCCTATGCAAACCAGTTGTAAGTTGAGCAAAGTTGATGATTCAAAGTCTACAAACCATAGGCAGTATAGATCAATGATTGGCAGCTTACTATATGTGACAACATCCAGACCAGATGTAATGCAGGTAGTTAGATAGGTGGCATGATTTCAAGCAGCACCAAAGGAATCACATGTTTTAGCAGTGAAGAGGATTTTTAGATATCTCAAGGGCACAAAAGAGTTTGTATTATGGTATCCAAATGGAAAGGATATATCACTTATTTCCTACATAGATGCAGATTAGACAGGTTTCATTGATGACCGATGAAGCACCAGTGGAGCAGAGTTCTACTTGGGTTAGTGTTTGGTATCATGGCTAAGAAAGAAACAATCATCAGTATCATTGTCTATCACCGAAGTAGAGTATATTTTAGTAGTAGCATGTTTTACATAGGTTATATGGATGATACAAACTTTGACAGTTACAAAATTTGAGTATGATGAGCACATTCCTATATATTGTGATAATACAAGCGTTATCAGTATCTTAAAGAATCCAGTGATGCACTCCAAGACGAAGCACATTCCAATCAAATATCACTTGTTAAGAGAATAGGTTCCAGAGAAGAACATCTGAGTTGAACATGTGGGGACAAAGGAACAAGTTGCAGATATCTTCACAAAATTGCTTCCAAGGGAAGCCTTTGAGTATCTTCGCTAGAGACTCGGAGTAATTTCTACTCCAAAATGAATGTTTTTGAATGTTTATCTTATATGTATTATATTTACATGAGGAAGCACCATGGAGAGGATAGTTTGGGTTGGAGGAACATGTTCAAGAAGAGTTCAGTCAAGGTGAGCAGCACCAAGGACAATTCAGCTAGGGGGAGCAGCCTCGGACATGAAGTTACCTTTTCCATTGATGTCAAAGGGGGAGAGATTCACCAGATGCAGGTCAGAGACTTAGATGTTTGGAAAGAGGGCATAGAGACATGGTTCTATGGGGAGCTTTGTTCACAGGGGGAGCATAATTGATATGAATTTAGAGTTGCATCAAAGTGTTTCCATCAATGCTAAAGGGGGATATTTTTTATTAATTGGGTTGGTTGTCATTGATGTCAATCCTTGAAGCAAGTTCGACAGCAAATCCTGGTAGCCCCAACAATATGGTTAAGGGACTTCAATTTGATTGATTGATGCAGGATCATTGCTCCATCTCATCAAAATGTGTCAGTGCATTAGCAGGAACAAATTCCAAGGGAAGAGAGGCACCAACCCTCTCATTTTTTGCCTAAATTTAAAATTTTAAAGGCAGAAATAAATGTGTTAAATGTTGTAAGGCTCAAAGAAGCTGAGTCATGTGCCTTTGTACAGGTTTCATGTGAAGTCATCTTAATGGCTGACAGGTAGATAGGCTTAGGCCTATTTCAGACTAGATTTCCATTGATTGTAATTCAATGCGAGTAGGTAGATGGAGGGAAATCTTGAGGATCCCTCTTTGGTAAAAAATCTCTTGTATCAAAATTCAATAGTATGAAGAATAGTTTTTGATGAGAGATTTGAGAGATCTCAAGAGAGAAGAGGACAGAAATTGTTAAGTCTTTGTTTCATTCCAGCCTTTGTAAAAACATCTTTGTATAGAATTATTTAGATATAATACAAAAGAATTTTTTCCTGCATATGCGGTGTCGGTGTTCTTATGTATAATGAATGGTTATTCTTTGAATGGTTTATGTTTTTATTTATGTATGTTTTTAGATTCATTTATGTTTCCTTTACAGGAATTAAATAGAATTCTCTATCTTTGTAGGTTCTGAGTAGTTTTGGGCTCTTAGGCTAGTTAAAAGAGTGCACAATAGAGCATTGAGAACTCTATGAAGCCAGTGCAAGGAGTGCACTTGAAATCTGTTGTGAGTTCATAGAAAGAGTGTGCCAGGTAGGCACACCATAGTCATTATGAAGCTCAGAAGAAACATCAGAGTTACTGAACACTCTGATAGCTAGTTGGAGGAGAAAGAGGACCAGAGTTATTGAATACTATGAGGGCTCTGCAAGGAGTGCATTGAGTAGGCACAAGTGAAATTCTACATAGAGGGCACAAGGAGTGTGCAAGTGGATGCAAAGAGTGCATTGAGGACCATTACAGAAGTCCAAAAGCTCAGGAGGATGAGCACAGAGTACCAGGAGAGCACAAGAATTTCTCTAAAGGAAAAAAGGGCTGAGACCCTTAGAAGTTGAGTGAGTTGGAAGATCAAGAGAGATAGTGCATTTGTGCATAGAAGACCCTTGCAAGGCGTGCATCGGGCCAACACTTGGAAAGTGTTGAAAAACTCTAAGGAAGATAGAGCACAAAGTATGTAGAGGAGGGGAACCTTTCAAGTTTTAGTTTTCAGAGAAGCACAATTATGCACTAGGACCTAAGTTCCTTGAAGTCAACAAAGCTCAGAAGGGAGAGCGTCAAGCTGCCAGATTGGCAGAAATATTTTGTTGAAGGGGAAAAGGGCCAAGTCCCTTAGAAAACCCTGAGAGGATTGAAAGCTCATTAGGGAAATGGTTACAGCAAACACAATCAAAGGATGAACCTTTGAAAAGTTTGAAAATACCTCATCAGAAGGAAAGCGCAATAGTGAAGGAGGGTGGAGCTACAACAACCATTCAATCAGTTGCAAGATTCAACCTGATTCGTTGGATCAATTCGCAAAGCAGAGGAGGAGAAGCAAGAGAAGTCGTCAGATATGTTTTCGGAAGTGATCTGGACCATCATATCAGAGTCCAGAACAAAGGAGGAGCACACAAGAGGAGAACAAATCCCATTCGTTAGAACTGGGCACGAGCAATGATAATTATTCAATCGAGGTAAGTTTCCCAATGATTAAACCCCATCATTCTCAGGAATTCACAAGTTTCGAGTTTTTAATTTTTATGTACAGAGGATACAAGTCCCATGAAGTCTTGAATTCTGAAATCAATTGAGACTGTCCATTTGCAAGGACATGTGTCAACAGATCATGTGTATCCAGAAGATTGGCAATCTGAGAGATCAGAAGCATGGAGTATAGGGGACTGTCGAAGCTCCGAAGAGTCAAAGTCCATCTCCACCATCCATTTGAAATGGACGCATGTTATCATATATAGAGGTCTGGAGGTATAACACTCCAAAGGAATTAGGCTAAGGTGAAGCGAGAACTCTCAAAGGGTTAGGAGCCAGAGTAGATCTCCACCGTTGATTTTGGTAGATAGATGTCAACAGATCCAGTACTCTGTAGGATAGACACTCTGGGGGGATTCTTGAAGTGGTTTGGTATAGAGGTTCCTAAAGCCCAGGGGACAGAATTCAATCATGTCCATTGGATACAGTGGACACGTTGCAAAAGATCTATCAGCCGAAGGTATAGCACTCTGGGAGATAATTGGTCGAGGAGGCATGTAGATTCCCAAAGTCTTGGGGACCCGAAAAAATCTATACTGTTGGATCCAGTGGATATGTCATGGATGATTAGACCCTCCGTTAGTTCGAAGGTTTGGAAGGATAGCAGGTTGGAGCAGCTAGGACTCCCGGAGGTCGGAGTCCTGAATTCATATGGGTCATCCATTGGAGAGTACACACGTCGATAGATTAGATGATATGGAGGAAAGTTGGACAGAAGAGTCGGGAATACTCCCGAAGCTCCAAAGAGCTTAAGGTCATCAAAATCGTCCAACTGTGGGGACGCATGGCAATTGATTGAGGAGCCCGGAGGTTATCACTCCAGGAAAATTTTGGGCATGGTGTTTTGAAATCCTCTGAATTCAGAGTGCTAAGGAATTGTGGGTTGTTGATATGTTAAGGCACCGGAGCCATCAGATCATCCTTTTTGACGTTCGGCACTACATGTGTGTTGGGTTGTGTTGTGTGGATGCCAAAACTCTTGAAGATCAAAATGAAGATATCTGAGCCATCCATTTGTGGAGCTGAGAGTTGTTGATTTAACATTTGGGTGTGTTTGTCAATTCGACGATTGGGGAGGTTTATGGAAAAGTGTTGAGGGAAAATTGTTGAAGCCTGAGGCGCAAAAGAGGCGTAGAGTTGTTGATATAGGAGCACCAAAGCCATATGATCTACCTTTTTGGGCAATCGACACTTTTTGAATGTTATGCATGTTGGATGTGGTCGGAGATCGTCGAAGCCCGGAGACCGAAAAAGTGCATGTTGGTTAGCACTTGGTCACATCCCTCGGTCATGTGAGGATTTGGCCAGAGTGAAAGGGGATAAAGCCCAAATTTGACTTAAAGGATAAAAATGGGCTTAGCAAGCGCCTGTGGGTTCATTCTTCGACTTGTGCATGGAACATTGAGGACCTGTGTATAGGATTTGGGGGATCAACAAGGCCTGAAGAGTTGATCCAACTCTTGTTTTCAAAAAATCCTAGACCGGGAGGTCAAGTGGACCCTAGGTGAGGGTGGGGTCTGCATCATTGATTTATAATGGTATGAAGTTTAATATATTTGAAATTAATACTATTCTAGATGGATATTACATTTCATTCCATTTTCGGTGATATGTGGAACGCAACATAACTCTTCATGGTTAAAAAATTATGGCATTGTGAAGTTGGAGAACCCTCATGAGTTATCTAGAAGGTCAAAGAAGTCAAAATTATTCTAGAAGCTCCTAGAAGAAGTTGACTAGTCAAGTGAGTAAAAATAGGAGTTAATCATGTGTTAAGCTGTTGCAATAAAAAAATAATTAAAAATAAATTAGTTGCAACTAGAAGTGGAGAATTCACTATTTGTATCAAACTGGGTTAGAAGTGGACAAGTGGTTAGAAGTGGGTTAGCCCTGAAAGAAGTAAATTGTGTTAAGTTGGTTAGAAGGTAACCCCTTGAGGAAGCTACATGGAAGTATAAATAAGAGACCAAGGATCTCCTAATAGAACCTATTGAGCACATTGAATATCTATTATTGTGTAAGTTTTATTGTAGGTACTCATTGATATATCTAAAGTTGCACAAGTTTGAGGTAGCACGAAGGGTTGATGGCAAAAGTTTCTGAATTACAGAAAATACTTTTAAAACCCTAGTATTTGAGGTGTACGTGGGCTGCAGTGGATCAAGGCGTGTATGTACACGGGCTAGTAGTATATTAGGGAGTGTACATGAAAGAAAATCCCAATAAACTTGAGAAGATGAAGATGTCGAGTCTCTAGAATCTAAAACCAAGATCCCAGGAAGGTCTACAGTGATCAGGTATATCAAATATATCTATTGGTTCAAAAGGTATGTCTTATTTCTATGAGTAGTTGGATATTGTTGTATACATGAGAAATGGTTATGGAGATTTGAGTATTTTCCCTATAGAGATTAGTGGTTGCATGGGACCTTTTGTATAAGTCTGATCTATAGAAAAATGTGTTGTTATAATCAATATTTATCATTGATATATCTTGTTAGTGTTGAGGCACATCTTGTATTTATTGGTGTATGTTTAAGGGTTCTCGTGATACATGTTTGAGAGGTTGTATTTGTGAACTGGTTTATGTATTGAGAGGTTGAATATCAGAAAGGGTTTAATGTCTAGTTCATGTGAGAGTTATTATACGTGTTCATGATTACACACACTTATATGGCACATGACTAGAGAGAGATATAGATTCTTTGGGTAAAGGATGTGTATGAGGATGTATGCACAGGGTACAATTACAGTCTGGAGACAATGATTACTTGCAGATTGATGTGAAAGAGACTATAGAGGGCCAAAAATTTTCAGAACAGAGAAAACCCTAGTTTTTAGAAGGCATACGCAAGATGCATAACAGATAGGTTGTGTACATACGCGGGCTACAGTATAGATAGGGTGCGTACATACACGTGTTGCAGAACAAGAAAGTCACAAATCTGTGGTTTTTGGTTGGTACAGGATCAGTTCAGGTATAGATTGATTACAGGGTAGTGGTACAGGTTGGATATAGGTAAGTGGTACAGGTTGGTACATATTTATTGTGATTTATCTCATAATGACAATGTGGTTTCATTTTCTTCATTTGACACTTATATTTCAGGGCGGCGGGATGGAGCAAGGATAGGTGTTTGTAACCACCTTTCGGTTGTAGCCGAAGAAAAACGGGGGTTGTAGCCTCCTTCTAGTTGTATCCATAGAATTGGGGAGTTGTGGCTTCCTTCAGGTTGTAGCCTAGAAAATATAGGGGTTTGGAGCCTCCTTCCAGATGCAGCTGGAAAACAAAGGAAGTTGGTGCTTCCAATGAATGTAATTTTTAAAGACACATAAGAAAAAGCATTATGTGGTTTTCTCCCGCATTGGATTTCGACATAAAAATATTGGTGTACTGTTTTTGTGTATGATTGTTCATTTGATCATGGTTTATTTACTCTGCACTTATTGGATGAAAATGCTATATTGATCACAAAAATAAATAACACTTGCACATTGTGGTTAAAATGGATTAAAAATCTCTATTATTGATTCACCCCCCCTCTCAGTAATCCAACATACATTACCATCATCTAGTCACCAAGCCACGGTAATGGATCTCAGTTGCATGGCTGAGAGAGAGGGGGTCTCATCACAAGCCAACCTTTTCATTTCCACTAGGTGTTTGTGGGTGACATTTCCATTATCTAGACACCATGTCAGGGTAGTGGCCTTCAAACTTTCCCTAAAATTATGAAATAATGAAAGAATGGCAAATAATGGGCTTGGAAAAAGTTCATTGTGGATGAAGGTACCACACACCCTCTACAAAGGCACCTATGAATGAGACACTACAACCTATTGTATGTCATAAGCCCTATGCCCTTTGAGTATTGACCCTAACCACTTCACCCATTTTACATAGCTTAGAGAGGGATATCTTGGAAACTCTCCTTGACCTAGGGCAAGATCTACCCAATAGGATAGATCGTCAACCCTCCCATATTCAAGCTTGACAAGTCACATAATGTCTTTGATAAATTAATTGTTTGATATAGTGATATTTGATGTGTTGGATTACTAAGAGGGGGGGTGAATCAGTAATAGAGCAATTCAATCCTTTTTAACCATATAATCCAAGTGTTATATCAATGTAGCATTATCATCCAATAACTACAGAGTAAATAAGCAATGAGCAATTGAACAATCATACACATACATAGTACACCAGTGTTTTACGTGGAAACCCAAAGCGAGAGAAAGCCATGGAATTCTTTTTCTTATATCTCTTGACGAATTAAATTCATTGGAAGCACCAACTTCGTCTGTTTTCCAACTGCAACTGGAAGGAGGCTGCAACCCCCTAGTTTCTTAGGCTACAGCCTGAGGGAATCTCCAACTCCCCAATTCTCTAGCAACAACCAGAAGGAGGCTACAACCCCTTATGTTTTCCAGCTACAACCACATGTCCTTTCTCTGTCCAACCGCCCTGACGTATAAGTGTTACACATTAAAATTACTCACTTCAATAGTGTCGCAAGTGTCATCATTACAAGTGTTGTAAGTGTCGCATCTTGTCTGCAAGTGTCGCATCTTGACCACAAGTGTCGCAAAAACCATACTTCCATCTTGCCTATGTCATGCCTCTAACGACATCATAAGGACACTTAAGACACCTAAAAGACTAGTCTTGAAGAAGAGAAATCAATTSACAAGGAGTACAAGCCTTTTGCCACTGAAAAAGCCATTCAAAAGTCAAATTTGGAAAGGAGCACTCCCCTACATACTGTTAGGGAGTGCTAGCACTATGTACCCTCTTCTAGGGGAGTGTTCCAATGCTCTGTGTCCCTTTTGAGGRAGCGATGACCTTTTTTGGGTGAAATTTGGTTTGTTGGAGGAAATCAGAGAAGAATCCTCTCAATCTCTGAAGTTGGTTGGATTTGAATATGAGTTCAAGGCATGATCTTAAGGAAGATCCACAACTGAAGGAGAGGGATCCTCAACTTATCCCAAATATCTCTCAAGTGGTTGGGTCTCTCCAAGCTTATATAAGGAGGCTTTCTCATGGTGAAAGGTACATGATACATAAAAAAGTTGGAAGTATGAAACCTATGGTCTCATACGCAACATATAGTATATGGAGATTGAGAATTACACCAAACTTATGATCCCATAAATGAGATTCCATTAAATCATAATAAGTGTAGATTACTTGAGCAAAGGGGTTGGAAAAGGAGAGTTGGAAGAAGTTGTTGCACCTTCATCAGAGGATTGTAAGTACTCTTCATTTGTTCTCATTAATATACATATACGTTTGGCCTTTTTCTTTCAAGTTTATGTTTGTTCCACATAAACTTGTCTCTAGTAGATAGATTTGTATTTGAGCTAATCTCAGTAGAATAGGAAGCTTGGTGTATCTTTGTTTGTTCTACATGGCCTATCAAGGAGCCTAGGATTGAAGCTCAACTTGGACTTTGCGAGGACAAATACCATTTAAAAAGGTACATCTTTCTTCTTCCTCTTCATTCATTAGATTAATTAGATCTAAAAGGATGTCAGTGACCAATGATAGCACCCTTTCTGTCTTGGTTTTAGGGGTCTAGATACCAAAAGGGAATCTCCTTGTCCGCAGGAGGATTCACCTATAACAGAAATTGGTGACTCCACTGGGGAGGAGCTTTGATTTTTTATTCCTTTCCTAGGCCTTGTCCTGGTCTTTGCTCATTCTTTGAGCTTCTCCACACCGTGTCTCTAATTCTTACATCTGATTGATTGCCTCTTTATAACATCACATTCACCCTAATTGACTAAGTTTTCTTGAAACTTTGACTTTCTGGGCATTTTTTCTGAGTTTTGAGAGCTTAGCACTCCCCTACCCTTGCTATCAGAGCACTAGCGCTCCCTATTGGCCTTACACAGAGCATTGGAACACTTTGGTGCCCTTTACACTAGAGCATTGCCCCTTTTCTATGAGAAATATTCCAGAGTTTTCACTCTCTGAATTCCTTTCTTGATTTTGGCACTTTCTCAGGAGTTTTACAACCTCAGTACATCTTGGTCCTGGCCTTCAACACCCTGTTTTCTAAGAATTGATCATCTTTTGTTTGGAAATTTGACATTTTCTTTCCTTGCCTTGAAGTCACTCTTTGTCTTTGTTGATTTAGAGTTAACTTGTTGTTTTCTTCTCATTTATCTGACTGAGTAGAAGCCTTCGTGAGGAGATTCAAAGGTCTATGCACCTTTCCATTTTATCTTTGAGGTCATCTTATCCAAGCCATTATCAATATTTTTGAATTTTTGGTTTTCTTTTTTGCAAATTTTTGTCATATTTGTCTTTCTTGTTTTACCACAATGAGTGTGTGTTTTTTGTTTGTGTGTAACTCACTTCTGATTGTCTGAACCTTGTTGACTTTGCAATCTGGATGACATAGGAAGTTTTATATTGGATTGATTATCATTCACACATAAAGCAAAAGGATACTTTTATGATTGTTTTTGGATATTAGAAAGGGATTCTATGAGATTTTAGCATTACATTGGATTTGATTGAGAAACAAATTGATTGAGGATTCTGCATCTTAGTTTTTGACAGCGAAAAAAAAAACATCTTTCTCTTTCCCTTAAATAATAATTCATTGAAAGAAAGGATTACTTATCATTTATTATGCATCTTTTGGGGATTTGAGTCATAATACCATCAATTTCATTGTCATACACCTTTTGAGTAAAGAACAGCTACAAAATTAACGCTAATTAAAATTTATCTAGAACATTTTGTTTTTAGGATCTTCCACCAATATTAGACTAGGATTAGCACTTTGGATTAGGTTATGAGTACAACTCTCCAAAGTATTCAAAACAAACATTAGCGTCTTGCGATAGGGAGAGAAAAATCCAATTTTCGTATAGGATTTATGGGATCCCCCTCTCACACAGGGGTTACACACGAGGTCGCATTCGGGAGAGTTACAGAGATTTTCCCTTCGTGGCTCAACTGTTTGTAGTGGTCGGATCGTATATTGAGGGTTATTCTTAAGGTTCAGTTGGTTTCACTTAGTCTCGGTGCTTCGTGAACTCCGAAACCATTCAGGGTTCTCTGGAGTTCTATCGATCCACTTGTCCTCAGTTCTCTCGAAGGATTTCGAACTTGTTATCCTGCTCATACGTTAAGACTGGACTATCGACTGTACCCCCCCAAGGGCTAACTGCAAGTTGGTGTCCTTAGTAGCCATAATCTTTAGGTACTTACACAAGGTGATGGTGAAGGGAAGTCTTACTGTACCTAGAATAAACGTTTGTCAAACTCACTTGGGCTCCTTGGAGGGTAAATCTAAAATTACTGCGTGGAAGCTTGCAACAAGGTGCAAGTCCTTTAAGCAGGTCGACATTGTAACTGTTCCACCATATCCTAGCCCCTTCTTGACTTGATCATGTGACGGTGGATTTCATCACCAACTAGTACGGTCATCGAGAGAAGTTTTTGTTTTCTTGGTTTGATTCCTAGATTTGATTAGTGCATGTTGTTTCTTTTTCGTTAGTTGGCCATAGATTTTTTCCGTCACCTTTTTTTCACCAACATCAACCCTCCACATCATTCGCGTAGGGTACAGGGAATTCCCCAAAAAAATATGGAATATTCTACCCCTTTACCCCCTCATTCTATGGAGGGTTCTCCTCAACAGACCGAGGTCCATGACGTTATAACCTCACAGGAGGAAGTTTCTGCCTCTTTAGAAATTTTTTGAATTGTTACGAATCCTATGGAGGCTTTCCACAATCCTATGGGATATGAAAGGCATTTTCTCCAGATGAACTTAGTCAGAGAACTTGTTGTCATTGATCCTTCTAAAATTCTAACCAGGTCTCATTCGAGTCCTTGAGTCAGAGACCCCCTTTGGACTACTGATATAGTTTGAAGCCCACCTCACACAGTGCGAGACCTTTACGGATTAGGAATAGGTGTTGATATACCTATCATATCCCAAATACCTGAAACATATTTTACCTATACTGTACCTTTAGATCATTTTACTGGTATGACCATCATTTCAACCACACCATTCGTTGATCCTAACATCTAGTCTGTTGGTCTAAGTTCCACTATTTCTCTCCAGATGGACCATTCCACAATGGTCCCTCACGTTGCGACTATTCCCACCGGTAATGTGGTGGTTATCCAAGCTCCCATTGGTACACCACTTTCATCTAAGCCTTCTTCGTCACTTCCCCTTGGGTACAGAGCACTGAATTCTTCCATTGTCAACATTACCCAAGTTATACGTGAAAGTTATATACCTATACAACCAACCAGAGGGACTAGTCTTGGTGGCTCTAATCCATTAAGCAGCACCGGTCAGTCGTTTACGTTTGGTTTCCAAATTCCAGGGACTCAACCTCATGCTAGGAGACAACCTCCTTTCGGAGAGCAACCTTCGTTTGGGGGGCAACCTCCTTTCGAAGGACAACCTTTGTTTGGAGGGCAACCTCCATTTGGGGGGAAACCTCCATTTGGAGGGAAACCTCATGCTAGGGGGCAGCCTCAAACTAGAGCCCATCATCAACCTTCTAGACAGAATGCATCTACAACGCCCAATCCTTGGCACACTCCTTTTCTGGAAAATCCACTATTCCCTGGGGGGAAACATCCTCAAGGAAAGCAACAAACTTATCCTCCTTATGGACAAAATATATATCCACTTTATGGACAAACCCATCAACTGAATTATAATCCTCAAAACCCATCAGTTTATCCTCCACTCGCACATGTTTCTAAACCCTCCTCGAATCCTATTTACTCTGGTCAGCAACAACCGTATGCAGGAGGACCTACTGGTTACAATTACCCACCTAACCCAGTTTACGGTCCTACTGGTGTCCCTATGACACACCATTATCACCCTCAGGTTAACCAACAGCTACCATTCCTTGCTACTCTGGATCTCCCAGACTTGTCTCAGTTGACCAATGATCCTATACGTCATTATCCTTTCTGGCCAATGATTCTGGCTAAACTACCTTATGATATTCCAAATTTTGACGGTAAACCTGGAGAAGACCCAAATAACCATGTGATGACTTTCCATTTATGGTGCTCATCAAACTCCTTAATAGACGACTCTATTCGTTTACATCTTTTTCAGCGAACACTTACAGGCTCAGCAGCCAAGTGGTATATTGAACTTCCACATGATTCTTTCCAAGATTTTAACTCCCTTGCCATGTCCTTTCTCATGCACTTTCAACTATCCATTCGATATGAGACGGGTACTGAACTCTTGACTTCCCTTCGTCAAACAAACTCTGTGCATATCTCCGATCATATTCATAAGTACAGACGACAACGAAGGTTGATCAAAGTAGTCATTCCTGACCAATTATTGGCGAAATGGTTCACTAAATCACTATTACCCCCGAACGCTCGTGATGTCACCATGGGTGGTGTAGTCACCGAGAAAGAGGCCATTGCTTGGGATCAATACTTAGATTTGGTTTATTCCCAATCTAGTACTTTGTATGAGTTAATCCCAAATGTTACCCGTGCAAATACTGATCCATCTAAACCGTCATCCACGTCATATGCGGATGGAGTTATCGGCTTCGTCAAAACACAATATGTTTCCCAGACGACTGGAATGGAAAATCAATATGCTTCGACATCCACTCCCAGTTTGACCACACCCTCCTCTACCTCCCCCCAAACTCAAATCTCTGAGGTGAATGCAGTTCAATCTGCCCCTTCACAACAAACCAGAGGTAAGAAGAAGACAAAGAACAATAACAATGAACCACCGAAAGCTAAAAACCCACCACATGTTAACGAAAAGCAACCATAGAGGAAATTGAAGTTCCCGTGTCTTATTTGTTGTGACGATCACTACACTCGAGACTGTCCACATTGCGAAGAAGTGGCCAAACTTTTCAAGGGGAATTCCCAACCCGTCGTTCTTACTCGGCCTTTTCCACAACAACAATCTATGGTTTCTCAAACCCCCTCTTTAGGGTGCAGCTCCATCCATCCTTCCCATGATGAAGGCTTGAAAATTGCCCATATTTACATTTTCAACGGGATTGATTTAACCACCCGCTCTAAGACATACGACACACCAGTTAAACTTGACAAAGGAAAAGTCACTAACCATACTTTACTGGATCCATCACCATCCTTCATTAGTCCTCCATCAGTTAGTCCTTCGTCTAGACCACTTCAGATTGAGAAACCTGCATTTGACTCTATCTTATACCCTCCTAAGAGAACTATCCATAAATATAACTTTAATCCTAGTTCACGTGCCACCCAGAACTACAACATTGTTGAAGATCTGGCACAAGCACCGTGTGTTATGTCTACGTTAGAAGTTCTACAGCACTACCCCAGTCAACGTAGAATGCTCTTGGCCACTATTGGCGCTTTTGATCCTGAGTCATCCAACAATATCATGTTTAACCTGGATAATTTCTCGCCTCGACTCTCTCATCAACTTGCTTTCCAAGTTGACATTGTTGTTCATAATCAACAAATCCACCGCACTATATTGGATGAGGGAGCCTCTATTTGTGTCATGTCTTTAGCGTGTTGGAAAATCTTGAAATTGCTCGCACTTAACAAATCCCCGACGATGCTACATGCATTAGACAGATGAGGTTTTCATCCCCATGGACTTTTGCAATCCCTGTCCGTCCAATTGGGTGGCAAATCCATCTATGTTGATGTTGAGGTGGTCGGTGCTCCCCTCGATTACAACTTATTGCTTTGAAGAATTTGGTTCTATGCTATGTTCATCATTGCTTCGTCAATATTTCGATGTGTGCAATTTCCTCATCAAGGTAAAATTGTCATTGTCGATCAGTTAGATTTATGTACACCTAAAACTCGCACTCCTGCTACCAACAATATTCCCTTTTTGGGAGATCACAAGATCACATATGAAAGTGTTGGTGTTGGCTTGTTGAAAGACTCTAGCCTTATGGGTACCTTCCCTACACCACTTCCACCCACCACACATCATGTTGCCACAATCAATATGATTTCGACTATGGTTTACCAATCCTTGGAATCATTTGACCCTTGGATTGTACCTAGTCCATTGGAATTCGATGCACTAGGTGACACCATGCCACTTAGTCCGGCCGAAACCTCATACGTTGCCATCCAATCCACCTCTCCCTCCTCGTATGACCAACATATCTTGGCACCTGACACTTACTCGATGCCATCATGGTTAAATTCCTTGACGTCTGCATTCGACTACATTTCCCAAACTTTTCCTTCTAATGAATCAATCCTGGAAATGCTTAGCATCGACGACGTACCATGGGATGATATCCATTATCGATCCTCTTTTCTTCCACCTCTCAAAGAAATACAGGAAGATATACATTCTATCTTCCCCCTGATGTTGTCCAATTTCCCCAATCACCTATACTTACTCAAGATGTTATTTCTAAAAAGAATTTAGGAAACATTACCTCTACAGTCGAAATAGATATTTTGATCAAGGAAGGTATCGTAGAAAATATTAATCTCGGCGTTAATTTTACACCCGAGGATGTGGTTTCCTATACCGCTTTGTTTAAAGAATTTTGTGATGTCTTCTCTTGGATATACAAAGAGATGCCAGGGATCAATCCTTTGATCATTGTGCATGAGATTAAAACCTACCCAGGTGTAAAACCTGTTCAACAGAAACTTCGCCCGATCCATCCTAAGAAGACCGCAGCTATTAAGGAAGAAGTTGAGAAATTATTGAAATCTGACTTCATGTATCCTGTCCCTTTGACGGAATGGGTTTCGAACATTGTTCTGGTTACTAAGAAGCAAGGGAACATTCTTGTCTATGTTGATTATAGGGACCTCAATAAGGCTTGTCCGAAAGACAAATACCCTACGCCCTTCATCAACCAGATTATTGATAATTGCACTGGTAGCATAATTTTCTCTTTTATGGATGGTTTCTCAGGGTATAACCAGATTGACATTTTACCTGCTAATCAGCATAAGACAAAATTCATCTACCCATGGGGGACTTTCGCCTATCAGAAACTACCTTTTGGCCTTTAAAATGTTGGTGCTACATTCCAGTGAGCCATGTCCTATTCTTTCCACGATATCAAACATATTTTGGAGCCTTACCTCGACGAATTACATGCCCACTCATCCAATATATTAGACCATTTTGGTCATCTACATGTTATTTTTCTTCAATGTCAGTTCTACCGCATTCTTTTGAACCCACATAAGTGTATTTTTTCTATCGAATCAAGCTAACTCCTTGGCTACGTTGTTTCCAAGGACAAGATTCAGGTGGATCCCTTAAAAATTAAGGCTATCTTGGCTTTACCTCCACCTAAAAATCTGACACAACTCCAAAGTTTGTAGGGGAAAGCAAACTTTCTTCGCCGTTTCATTTGTAACTACGCTGAGATTACAAAAGGATTTATGCGCTTGTTATAGAAAGAAACCCCTTTTATCTAGGATGACACTATTGAACGATCCTTTGTTGCTCTTAAGCATGCATTAACCAACGCTCCTTTGTTACATCCTCTGAATTACACAAAGGACTATATCCTTTGCTTATCAGCCTCCACTTCCACTATTTCCATGGTGTTAGTTCAAGAGGACCCTAATGGCGAGGAACACGTGATATATTATTTGAGCAAAATTCTATCTGGTCCAGAGCTCCGATACTCACATGTTGAAAAGTTAGCTCTGGAAACCGTCATCGTTGTCCAGATATTCTGTCACTACATTTTCCTATGCACCACCATGGTTATTGTGGACTCGAACCCCATGTACCACATTTTAACACGTCAATTTCTTGGGGGAAAATATTCGAAATGGATCGTTATCCTTCAGGAATTCGATCTCGAGTTCACTAAATCTAAAGCTAAAAAGTCCCTGGTGTTTGCAGAGCTTATTTGCAACCTTCCCCATGCTGATGAAGATATTGAGCCCAGATATTTTCTCCTAGAAGAAAATTTGTTCCTCATTAGCACGCCCCATTCTTGGTATGGAGATATCCTTCTTTATCTCCAAACCCAACGTTTTCAACCCGATATCTCTCATGAAGAATGTCGTCGTATTCACCACCATTCTTGTCGTTACCTTATTATCGATGACACTTTATACCGTTGTGGCATTGACACTATCGTGCAATGATGTCTAACTCATGAAGAGGTTGAATGCATGCTTAATGACTTTCACCTTGGGGCCTAGGGTGGTCATCTTTCTGGGATGGCTACAACTCAGAAAATATTATGTGTCGGCTACTTTTGGCCCTCAATTTTCAAAGATTGTATTGAGGCAGTCAAAAAACTCCCACCCTTCCAAGTTTTTCACAAAAAGTCACGAACCCACCCTGCTCTGCTGCATCCCATTTTTTCCATCAGCCCCTTTGCCAAATGGGGCATTGATTTCATGCAATGTAAGCCTACCTTAGCCAGGGGGCATGGTTATATAATCGTTGCCATCGATTACTTTACAAAATGGGCTGAGGCTATGCCTACCTTTCTGAATGATGGTCGTACTACAACTCTTTTCTTTTTTAACCACATCATCACTCATTTTGGTGTTCCACACGCCATTGTCACTAATCATGGTTCACACTTTAAAAACCAGATGATGAGTGAGTTGCATTCCAAGTTGGGTTTTTTCCATGAGAACTCATCCCCATACTATCCTCAAGTGAATGGACAAGTTGAAGCTATCAACAAAGTCCTCAAAAATATGATCCAACGGATGGTAGGGGCAAACAAGACATCCTAGCATCTACAAATTTTCTCCACTCTCTGGGCCTACCGTACTTCAGTGAAAAATTCTACTGGATTCACTCCTTTCCAGGTAGTATATGGCATAAAAGTTGTTTTACCAATCAAGTGTGAAATTCCCTCATTGAAACTCAAAGTAGAACTCCTTCCCCACATTTCTGTTGAAGAAGAACGTTTCTTACACTTGACTAGGTTGGATGAAACACATCGTGATGTTGCTCTCATTAATGAGACGTATCAAAAGAGAATCAAGAATCAATACAACAAATCTGTCCATCCTCACACTTTTTCAGAAGGAGACCTTGTCCTCGTTTATGACCAAGCTCATGATAAGTTAGGGACAAGGAAGTTAGAACCTCTATGGCATGGTCCTTACATTGTGAAACATGTTCTACATAGAGGTGCCTACAAACTAGTTGACTACGATGGAATCTCTCTGGGTGAGCCTCGGAAAGGGATTTACCTTAATAAGTACTATGCATAGAAAATCTATCATACGTTCTTTGTACACTATTGTAATTTTAGTTTGGTGTGTCTTTTTATTTTTTGTGCTTGAGTTTTTGCCTTAGCCACTTATACTGTATCTTGTGTTTTTCATGCGCAGATGATAGCTTCCTTTCCCATTTTTGTTGGTTTTTTGAATGGAGTTAGTCGACATACCTAGAACGTTGCTTCTGCGGCTTGGGTCATTTACCACTCTGACGAGTTGGTGAGTTCCAGAGGTATTTGCTTAAGATTGACAACTAACAACATGGAAAAATATTATGTTGTCATCGGACTTTTAACCGAAGCCTCCTCCCTAGGCGTTTCTCGCATGATTGTCAACCTAGACTCCCAACTCGTGGTTTGTCAACTTAATCGAATCTACACTACATCTCCACTTACGAGTTCGTCGTCTTGAACAAATGTTTGATTTTATTGAATACAGACACATACCAAGAGAACTCAATACCATTTTGGATTCGTTAGCTAATTACATCATGGATAGGTATCTTGCACATAGATAAGTTTTCATAAAGGAAATAAATCACATCACA
Organism: Picea mariana; assembly: GCA_032191745.1. NCBI lineage: Eukaryota > Viridiplantae > Streptophyta > Pinopsida > Pinales > Pinaceae > Picea > Picea mariana. The sequence continues at coordinate 105,097 of JASDQU010244340.1, forward strand.
TAAAAGACATCATTTGAAAATCATTTGGCACTATAAATACTCAAAAATGTATATATATACGGCGTGACTAAAAAAGTTTGATTACATCAAAAACGGTACATAGATAGGCAAAATGTGGGTCCCCACACCCATAAACATCATCATACAGACTATCCAATCATCAGGAAGATCCTAATCTCCCTGCATCACATTATGTTGCAAGTAACATATCACTGCACGAGCTATTCGCCTCAGTAGAGAGTTAGGACTCTCAGACACTCCCACTGTGTGTCTTTGTAGATGTAGTGGCACTTCTCACCTCCTAAGAGGAGGGATGCCCATTATGAGACCATGGAGGTTCCTTTCAACCTCATGGAGACCTCCTACTTCTACGCCTTGATCTACCGCTATTTGAGCATCCCCACAACGCTCCAGTGCTGGTATCTCTACCGGATGTGTTGTTCCTCTATCTGCATGATGAAACGATACATATGTTAAAGACTCTTCTATCTACCCTGAAAAAAATTATAACATTCAAAAATTAAAAACACTTGATGAGATCATTGTTTGGTTTCTTACCTAACGCATCCCAATCCTCTCTTTCTAGAAGAACCAAGTCCATGCTACCCTAGAAATCTACTCCAGCGTATGGAAAATCTTCTATCATGATCAATTGGCATCTCAGCCAAGCGAAGAAATCACCGGTGAATCTGAACTCTGAATATGGGCCTAGTCTCGGAGATAGGCTAGTCCACCGCTCCATATGTGGTTCTCCCATTGGTCGTACTGCTAATGCAATCTGGGGTTGCATCCCAGGAATGCATTATAAGAAGAACAAAACCAAGAATGAACCATATCCGAAGTGCTTCTGCTTCCCTGTTCTTCATCTCGTATTCTGTTCCTTCACATGATGAAGGAACCCTGCACTCAAGTTAAACAGTGTTGGCTCTAGACACTATAAACCATAGGCCACCTGTGATCTTGAAACTAGGTGAGTGCTTGTACTTCCCACTATACTCATAATGGAAAACAGAATGGATCAAAGAGATAGATCCCTGATATCTTTGATCGCAATTCTGCCACCCACTAGCCTCGCTCCTGGGACACAATGGTTTGCCAAATACTCATCCACGGGCACGGGAAGTGCCTGTTTTCTGGTTAAAACTATGGGAGCCCCTATTTTTGAGAGACCAGTTATAAAGTACACATCTTCTAACTCAATGGTAAGAAGCTACGTTCCCATCTGGAATCCTTGTTTCTCAATGTTCCACAACCCGATCATATGCTCAAGAAGAAGGACCTCTTTCTTCATTTTTTGCATTTTGACATATTTGAGGAGACCGCAATTCCTCAACGCAAATCTCGATCAGGGACTTTGAAAAGTGGCCACATTAATATCATGCTCTATTTCTTTCCACTCAAGCATGATTGTCGCCGAAATCACCTGCATCAACAATCAAATTTTTCATTAAAAATCACATTTTTCTGCAATTTTTGGGAAATTTTCAAAAAAAATTAAAATGGTTGTTTGCTCTTGTAAAATACCAACACCCTCTTTGCATGAACATCAGCGCACCAACACACCCTTACATTATCCATTAAGTGTTCAAAAATAAAAATAAAAAAACCTCTTCATGTTTTGAGCGCATGCTGGTCATTTTTGGGCATTTTTTCTTGTGGTTTTTTGGGCAGTTCCCTCATAGCCACTACATCAGAGTGTTTGCATGCCATTCATTGACCAATATGAGCATTTTCCAAGTTATTCAGCACTCCCCCACGACTTTTAGAGGAGAGCCGAGATTTTTGGGCGCTTGGGTCGACCTAGGGCATCAATTTTTATAAATAATTATTGCCTTAAAAGAAAATGTGAACCATACAAATGAAAGAAGGGAATAAGATCACCAACCTGGTCCAAATGGTGAGGAAAATGGTTTACCGTAGATCCGGCACTGAGCAATGCAAGATTCACCTCCAAAGCACAAATTCTTCACTGCTACAAATCTTGGCACAAATGAAATGGTAAATGACATTTTTTACCCCATTTTAGTATTATACATTTCATTTTTTGCCCAAAGATATATTTTTGGGGTTTTTTTTTAATATTTTGGAGGCCTTATTAATCCCCTGGAATGTAGTTTTGACATTATTGACAGGTTTTGGAGCAGTTTTGTTCGTTTTTTATCTTGTCACTTTTACAAGCATAGTCTTAGTTCGTTCTTAAGCTTAAAAATATAAGAACGCATTGGGTTAACTTTTATCTCTTTTTCGGACCTGCATGGATAAACAAAAAAGGAGCCCCCTGGAGTCTTATTTAAACTCTTTTCAGACTCTCTAAACGTGAAAATATTGTCGAGTGATCTTGCCTCCTTTCCCACTCGTTAGAAGGTTTGAAAGGGATTCTTTCGAGTAATAATTTATCTCTTTTTCGGCCTCGCAAGACTAACATTACGAAAAGGGACAACATTGGAGTCGTCTTTAAGTTGTTTTCAAACTCTCTAAATATGAAAAACCATCGAGTTTACCTTCTCTGGACTTGTTAAACAATTACACATTGAAGGGATCATATGAGACTGAAACCTTACTTCTTCTAGTTCATTAAACAAAGGAAGAGGGACTTATCGAAGGTGAGTTATATTGAGCATGTGTTACCCTCCTCGAGATCATTAAATTAAAAAGAGTTACTCTTCTATCTGTATGGAGGAAAAATTGAAGGAAGCAAGCCAAGTAGTTTTTTTAGAGCACTACCAGTAACTCTTATGGTCACCCTTGAACACGGCACTTTGTCTTTGCACTCATTTCAATCTGTTGAATCTCTACTGAACCAATCCTCTAAGTTTTCTTACTCCTTTGGGTCACCCGATGAAAGTCATAGTTTTCACTGCATCATCATGTTTTGGTCCATCTCATGTTTCTGTTGTTGTGCCTCAGTGTTCAAGGGAAGTATCTGCCTCGAGAGTCAGCCATCAAAAATATATTTTTTCAATACCCATTTCATTCCATGTCATTTGATCCACCAATTACATCTCTGTGTCAGTTTTGTGTCATTGATGGTGGATACACCAAGGCCCTCCCTCAACCAGTATATTCCTGTCGAATTCAACACATTATCCAGGAGCTAGACATAGAAACCAGTTATTACCTTAGGACCTGCATGCCTCAATGGCAAGCCTCCTCGCATCTGAAAATGGGTTTATAGCATTGACCTCTGATCGAATTATTCCATGGATGTTCAACTTCAGCTCATCCATTCACATTCGTTGGAATGTACTAGAGTACCTTGGGAATCATTGACATCAATGTTGATTTCCCTTGCACTTGTTAACGGTTTAAAACATTGACTGGTAATCAAGTGGTTTATGCCATGTTCGACATCAGGACATCTATTCACATGGTTAGATTTGTACTCCATCAAGATTGGTAAGAAGACCCCGAGTTGAGTCATTCACTCTAATATATACTTTACCCAGGTTGCGATGGAGTTTCTCTTGAATATTAACACATATATTGTCACATAGATCCACTTTGTATTGGTATGTGGCTATGTCTTTTCATCTCAAAGATCCACAGTGTATTTTTCATGGCTACGATCAGTTCATGCCATGGAAGTATAGATCCATGATTGTATGTTTGGTGGCTATACTTTTTTTCCATGTAATTATGGATCTGCAGTGTATTTTATGGTGGCCATACCTAAAAAGTCTTTATCACTCAAGCATAGGTATGCCTTCCTTGGGTTTGAAACATGTCATGATATTTGTTTGATGATTGTGTCCAGCTTCTACCAAGTTCTCTACATCCATACCCTTGCTTGAAAAATTCAACAAAGTACTTCAGTTATCATCATCTTCTCACTTCTCACTTTGGGGGGGCAATCTGTTACACATCAAAATTACTCACTTCAATAGTGTCGCAGGTGTCGTCATTACAAGTGTTGTAAGTGTCGCATCTTCTCCACAAGTGTCGCATATTGACCAAAAGTGTCGCAAATACCATATTGCCACCTTTCCTATGTCATGCCTMTAATGACATCATAAGGACACTTAATACACCTCAAATACTAGTCTTGAAGAAGAGAAATCAATTGACAAGGAGTACAAGCCTTTTTCCACTGAAAAATCCATTCAAAAGTCAATTTTTGGAAGGAGCGCTCCCCTGCATACTATCAAGGAGCACTAGCACTATGTACCCTCTTCTAGGGGAGCATTCCAATGCTCTGTCTCCCTTTTGAGGGAGAGATGACCTTTTTTGGGTGAAATTTGGTTTGTTGGAGGAAATCAGGGAAGAATCCCCTTAATCTCTGAAGTTGGTTGGATTCAAATATGAGTTAAAGGCATGATCTTAGGGAAGATCCACAACTGAAGGAGAGGAATCCTCAACTTATCCCAAATATCTCTCAAGTGGTTGGGTCTCTCCAAGCTTATATAAAGATGATTTCTCATGGTGAAAGGTACATGATACATGAAAAAATTGGAAGTATGAAAACTATGATCTCATAGGCAACATATAGTATATGGAGATTGAGAATTACACCAAAATTATGATCCCATAACTGAGATTCCATTGAAGCATAATCAGTGTAGATTACTTGAGAAAAGGGTTTGGACAAGGAGATATGGAAGAAGTTGTTGCACCTTCATCAGAGGATCATAAGTACTCTTCATTTGTTCTCATTAATATACATATACACTTGGCCTGTTTCTTTCAAGTTTGTGTGTGTTCAACATAAACTTGTCTCTAGTAGATAGATCTGTATTTGAGATAATCTTAGTAGAATAGGAAGCTTATTGTATCTTTTTTTTTTCTATGGGACCTATCAAGGAGCTTGGGATTGAAGCTCAACTTGGACTTTGCGAGGACAAACGCCATTTAAAAAGTTACACTTTTCTTCTTCCTCTTCATTCATTAACTTAATTAGATCTAAAACGATGTCAGTGACCAATGATAGCACCCTTTCTGTCTTGGTTTTAGGGGTCTAGATACCAAGAGGGAATCTGCTTTTCCACATGAGGATTCACCTGTAACAATAAGTAGAATGATGGAACCACTGTCACACTATCACTATGAGATATACTAGTGTAAACATGTACCAATCAACCTATAATCATCGTGTACCATAAACAAGTGCATCAACCATGCACCAACCTATACCTCAACCTGTAATCAACCTATACCATAAACAAGTGCATCAACCATGCACCAACTTGTACAAAACATTTACCATGAACAAGTGCATCAACCATGCCCCAAACTTGTACAAGACCTATATCATGAACAAGTGCATCAATCATGCACCAAACCTGTACAAATAACCTGTCACAACAACCTATCCAAACAACTTATCACAACAACCTGTCTCATCAATATTATCAACCAAATCAGATCTACTCACCAAGATCAATCACCAAGACAACTCTCAAAGATGTGCATCAACCAACCATAACACAAAAACTCATAATTATCACCAAGATCAATATGTGCTTCTAATAATATACCAATACAATTATGCTACATCATCCATAAACCATGTGTCAACAATACTACTAACAAGTGCCTCCAACCATGTACAAAGTATGTACCAATCATGTATCAAATACTAATCAACTATGACTCATCAATATGTACCAACATCATCAATTATACACCTCATGTATGTGCCTACTCATCAACTACTTGTCTCAACCATGAACCCAACATGTACCTCAACCAAAAGCCCTCATCAATTTCATCATCCAAATATGATTTGTAACTTTGTAATAGACTTGGTGTATATGATCACATACCTTCAAACCTTCCTTAACTTTAACAACAAGAGACTACCATTTTCATCAAACTTTAATTTAGTCTCACATGACTAGTTTTGGATTAGTCAACAACCCTAACTTGAAATAATCATAACTATGTACCTGTAATGAATAAAGATCTAAAAATAGTACACAATGTTCTTCAGTGTGTTTTATGAAATTCCTCCAGGTGTCACTACTTGGAACCTCTCAAAAAAGGAGTTATAGCAAAAATGGCATGCCTTGTTGAATTTTGGCTTATTCTAGAGAGCGAACTTGTAGAGAGTGACCCGCATGAAATATTTGTTGTATGGATATGAAAATTTTACACAGAATACTACAGATTGTACTCTAACCAAAAAAAAAATTCTTACTTAATTTGGATCTATTATGAAGAAGTTATGACGTTTTTACCCGAAACACTTGTTTTAGACTAGTTTCAGCACTAGCCACAAACCCTATTTTCCATGGAGTGTAACTCCTAAAATACAAAGACCCACATGCTGAAATTTGTACCATAGATACTTGGATGTGTTTTCTCAATGGCCTATAAATTTCGCGGTCTAAATCATTCTCAAAAAAAAATTATTGTGAAAATGGTGAGATGACCCGTAAATAACATACCTTGGAAAGCATCATCAAAAGAATTTATCCTCCCTTGAATTTCGGCCTTCTTTACTTCACCTTCTCTCTAAAATTTGACTTAGATATCCTTTGGTTACCTCATTGACCTGTAGATATTCAATATGCTCAAGTGTGATATAAAATGAGAGAGTCTTGCCTCTTATTTATACTTTCATGTAGCTTCCTCAAGGGGTTACCTTTTAACCATCTTAACCCACTTTCCTTATTTTAGGGTAACCAACTTCTAACCACTTGTCCAATTAGTAATTTATCCATTAAATTTATTATTTAAATAATTTATTTTGTATCCACTTTGACTTATAGTACACTCATCACTTCACTTTACCTCAGGGATTACCTTGTAACCATCTTAAACTACTTTCCTTATTTTAGGGCTAACCCACTTCTAACCACTTGTCAACTTAGTAATTTATCCATTAAATTTATTATTTAAATAATTAATTTTGTATTCACTTTGAATTATAGTACACTCATCACTTCACTTTATTATTTACCTTCTAAAAATCTCTTAAGCCACTTTGACTACTTTGACCTTTTGGGGCTTCTAGATGACTCATGAGGGTTCTCCAACTTCACATGTCCATAACTCTCTAACCGTGAGGAATTATGTGATGTTCCACATACCACTAGAAATGGCATGACATGTACTATCCATATAGAATAGTATTTCCTTCAAATATATCAAAACTCGTACCATTATCCATCAAACAAACTTGGGTCCATTACCCAAAACTGGGTTCTCCAACTTCTCATGGCCATAACTCTCTAACCGTGAGGAGTTATGTGACATTCCACATACCAACGGAAATGGAATGACATGTACTATCCATACAGAATAGTATTACCTTCAAACATATTAAAACTCATACCATTATACATGAAACAACCTTGTGTCCATTACCCAAACCTTTGTGCTACCGGAATTTTCTATCAGACTTTCTCCAAGGGTTGAAATCAATCACTAAGGGTTGACATAAATCTACAATATCACTCTCCAATAGTTGACACCAATGAAAACCAAAAATCTATACCAACTATCCATCAACCTAAGCCAACTGTCTGACATGATGCACATGCTTAGGTGGCTCATTTATTCATTGTATTCACTTATCATGATGTTATGACTTGAAATCCTTGGAGGGCGTGATTATTTGTTTTTGCAGGACCTAGTTGGTGGAAATTTTTGGAAGAACAAGCCTAGATTGGGATTCCATGGGGCTTGAAGCCCACAGGCGGATGCCAAGGGCCTACATGCTAGATGAGAAAGAACATACTTGGAAGGCCTTAAAGATTACTTGGATGAAACAACCTTTCCCCCACATGCCAAACGTTTTTCATAGGAGAGGCAAGACATCACTTCCAAAGGCATGATGTCACCTAGGGGGGTTAGGGTTTGGTGGTGTGGTTGATGCATTGACACTTGAAAATTTTGAGCAGAAGTGAGATTTTACCATGAGGGAAGTAACTTGGATACTTGACATGTGGCTTTGGCAAGGCTAGCCACCCTCCTTCTACACCAACGACTTGTCCAAATGCCAAAACATCCCCTAAAGGGGTGACGTCCTTCTAAATTAGGGTTTTTATTTGTAAAAGTGAATTTTAAATGAATTAAGGGGGAAATATTAGGTCTGTTGACCCCTAGTCTTGTGGTTTACCCCTAAATATGTGGACAAGTCACCTTGGTGACATTTTGTATAAATAAGAGATCATAAGATCTCATTTTGATATAACTCTCCCTCTTGAGAGAGGTACTTAGTATGAAATTATCGCTATCATTGGAAAATTGTCCCTCTTGGCTCTTGTTTATGGTTATCTCTGGATGTAATGGTTGATGGAAGTGATGTGCTAGCCTTGGAAGTATTCTCTCTTGCTATTGTGGTGGATTATCTTATCATTTTCTTTGAATTGGTATGGTTTTTACTTTCATGCTATCAGTTGTTTCAAGTCAAGGTTATTGTGCTAGGAGATAGGTAAGGGAATACACCCCCACCATAGTATCCACCTTTTTATGCTACATAATATTGGTTAAACAAGGGTTTTCTAAGAGAAGTATAAGGGCATACACCCTCTTAGCTTAAACCTTAGCTAGAGAAACTTGTCTTGGGGAGTAAGAGGATTTACACCCCCAAGGAGGTAGCTTCTCTAGCTCTTTCTTTACATGACCCCATTAACCCTACTACTAATAGCACTAGTCATTTATTGTAGCATTGGAGAAAAAAATTATTACCTTGGGAAATGTGATTTCTTCAAGTTTTAAATCTCTCTCTTTTGGATAGTGATCTTGATGCCTTGGGTATTCTTCCTCCCTTAGGGCATCTCCTTTCTCCTATTAATTTATTTTTTGTTACTAACACTAACCTACAGCCATTAGGGTTACATAACCTTATCTTATAACTTACTCCTAACTCCTAAACTAACCATAGATTTACCCCCTGACTTTGTTATTCTAACACACTAAACTAGGAGCATCTTTTAGGCTATTTTTGGGCACTTGTTAATGGTTAAATTTTATATTGTACATCATTGAATGTTACAGACATAAGGCTGATATATTACTGCAGAAATCTATTTTATAACAACTTTATTTATTCAGCCCCAAAGTGCTATACTTAGTTCATAATTGATTGCTAATTTCATTGATGATATTGTCAGATAACATCGTGCTTTTATATGTTGATTTAGATATATTTTGTTGCTAATATAACTACTTCATAATAGGGAAAATAAGCTTAAATTGCTGATCCATATAATAAATTGATTTGCAAGTGGTTTTCCCTTGTTTCATGGGCAGGTATAATCATCCGACAAAGCACTATACTTTTGGGGCAACTTTCCTTGGTCTACAAGTCATTTTCCTTCCCCTCCTCTTCCACTTAGTTTTCTGACCTCTAGGTGCATTTCCATATTCCTTCCCTTTCTCTTACCTTTTCCCCTAGGGTCTCTAGGATCACCTCCCAAGGGTGACCTTAGTCACCCCCAAGTGTGGGACCTACATCGAGGTGAAATTGGGTGTAGTGTCCCATAGTTATAGCACTAGATTTTGTGGTTGGTGTTGCGCCTCTTTTGTCACCTAGATGAGAAAAACAGAGGTTCTTACAAGCTTAATTGGGTTATCTAAGCAAGACAGTAGTAAAGGAAAGGGTTAGAAGAGTAAAGCATAAAATACTAAGCTAAGAATTAAACTAGGAATGATAAAAACAATTAAACTATAGTGCATAAGGGCATAAGAACAAGAAACAAACAAGACTCATGTCACTAATGGAAAGGATTCTATTAGTGAAAAGAAAAAACCAAAGAGAAAGGGGGACTTTGGGCCCCTTCTTCCTCCAAAGGAGGGTTCTTGGACCCCCAAGATTGATCTCTTCTTACAACTTGAAAACTTGAAAGAAATGGTGAAAGAATCCCAAGCTAATTCACTCAAAGGGTGGTGTGAATAGCTCAAATGGAATGGTGCTAGTATGCTCTTGATGAGAAAAGAGGATTCCCCAAGAGAATAGTAACATCATAACCTTACAAATGAATTCCTTGAAGATGTAGTGCACCCATGGCCTCTTTTTATAGAACAACTTTGAGGTATTATGCAACCAGCTTTTAGTGTGAACAAGGGGTTGTTTAGGGAACCTTTAGGTCTTTGACCAGCCACCCAGCCAGATTCAGCCGAGATTTGGATGTCAAATCGACTTGGAAGCTGAACCATAAGTGGGTGGGAGGTTGACCAACATTATAAATGTGTCTTTCTTAGGTGTGCATGGCTTTCAGCATCCACAGTCGTACATCGTGCGCATGTGCTCTTTTCCTGTGTTTCTTGATGGCGCATGTGCGCGCGCTCCCTGTATAGTCATAGCGCATCCTGATTTTATAATTGGTTGTATAGTTTTGGACCTTTTGGAAATGATTTTTTGGTAATTTTGGTCCATGGGTGAACTTAATAGCTATTTGGAGATGTTGGATTCCTGTAACCATTTGTGGACTAAATTTCAGTGATAATAGATGCCCCCTGATGGATGAGGTTAGGAGCATACGTATAACCAAAATTCATCAATGTTTCTTCTACTGAGAGTACGATTGTAAGAAAGAGTGATAGAGAGAGTATCAAAAGAGACCCGTTGGAGGGAGAGGGGAACCTGTAGGACCCAACCTTTCTGAAGGCGTGAAAAATAAATTGTGTACAAACGAGGTGGGCATGCCCCATGCTCGTGTCATGTAACTCAAAACATGTGTAAGACAGTAGCTGAAGTGGTATGTTGGTGAAGATGAGTGTAGTGCCCTCAGGGGTGTTGGGGCTCAGAAATGTCCTATTCTCATCCACCTTTCCCTTCATCATTCTTCACATTTCATCGCCCCATTAACCTTTCACGATATCATTTCCATAAATATACTTGGTTTTCACCTTATTGTTCTCCACTTTATTCATTTTAGTATTTAAAAGGAATTTGTGATTAAATGTTAGAAAATCAACATGTTTTCATATATATCTCAAATATGTGTGAGCTTTGTAATGTGTAGGAATATGAGAAGGATTAATTCAAAGGACTTCTCGAATACTTCCTCCACCATTTCAATATTTGAGGAGATAATTCAAGCCCATTCCAAGGAGAAGATCATGGAGATTTGGTTGGAATATCTTATCTAAGATATATGAGAGATATGTGTGAGGATTTAAAGGGATTATATTTTGTAATAATGGGAAATAGGTTGAGAGAATAGTGGATCTGTAATAATGAGATGGTTATCTTATCTTCAAGTCTCTCATGTATAAAAGAGAGTGCTCTCTCTTCATGAGAAGGCAATTAGGATGTAATTAGAATTAGAGCAATCATTAGGATTCAAAAGAGAAAAGGATTCTTAGCTTTGATTCATATTCTTTCATTGTTATGCTTTCATGATTTTCATTTGATTATTGTTATGTAATTCAAGATAGCTTTATTATGTGAGCTCACATATTTTATTTGTCGTTAACTCTTCACATGTTGTATTGCTTTTCCTTTATGCAATTTCCTGCTTTCCTAGATTAATGTTTCCTGCTTTCCTAGATTAGTTTCATTTCAACAATTTAGATTAGATTACTTCTACTTCAATCCTACATATATAGTGTGTGTGCTTCGTAAGCCTACGAACCTTAGATTGACAAATTAAATGGTTGGGCAAATACTACAATGGAATTAAACGAAAATATTTCCGCCTAACAAGGGGCATGTTGATAAGAGCAGAGGACAATTATGATGAGGAACAATACTCTGAAAAGTAAGAAATGACACTTGGAGGAAGTATCAAGGATTTGGCGAGCATTGATGGCAGAACAAATTTCAGAGGTCTTCGGCAAATATAAAAACAACTGCAATAGTTGCAAAGTAATACCCACCGTAACATGAGAGAGTGTTGAAGTCGAATGTTATGGGGGTCAACGACAGTAGAGAGAAATGATGGTGCTCCCTGTGTCGTCCAAGACTCCTCATTATAAAGGTAATGAGGGTCAAGATATTGTTTCCCTTCTAGAAACAGTGTTGATGTCGACAGAAATGGAAACGCGACGCTAAGAAGCGGAGGGCTTCAGGAAATTCACTAGATGGGATCAGAAACTAAGGAGGTACATGGACGAATTCAAGATGGGTGGAGACTCAAGACTGCCCTTGGTTGGGTATATATGTGAAGTGGCAGCAATCTTACAACTAGGTCAAGTGTCAGGGGGACCACTAGATAGGGGATAAGTTGTGCCAGAGGCAGGACAAAGTGAACAAACTCAGAGAGTAGAGGTAGGTGGCATGTGGAATACTTGGGGTTTATGGACTATGTCAACAGGGGTAGAATATCATGGATGCCCCAACCAAGAGCAACATGGGTTGCATTTGCCAAAAGGAATAAGGTCGTCAAAGGTGACGACAAAAAGCTATGTAAACGCTGGAAACAAAGGCTTTGTACAATTTCCAAGTAAATAAATAATTGGGGATGAGCATACAAATACATAAATGGGTGCCCCAGTGAAATATGGCTTGGCCTATGAGGGTGCAAGTTGTGTAGGGAACTGGTGGAGGGTGAGGGGCCCCATGGGTGGGTCTTTGTATGAGTTAAATGAATGAAGGGGAATTCACAGATGGGAAAACTGACTATGGATGAAATGGATGGGTAATGATACTACGGAGGTGTAGTCAAAATAGAACCATGATGAGATAACCTGGGAGTCTATTGGGAAAGTTAGAAAAAGGTGAAGAAGGAGTATGTGGTTGATTCTTGAAAATGCATAAGACTATCGGGACTCCCATCCCTAAAGGGTGAAAACATCATGAGTGTCAAAGTGCCAAGGGGGACTATGAATGGGACAAATCATGTGGGGGAGAGTGCTACTGGGTGACAGTACCAAAATGCAGTGGAGGTGACAGTACTGCAGAGCCAGATATAGGGACCCTAAAGGAAAATTTCAAAGGGTGTGATTGGAGATGCAATTGAGATTCAGAGGGAATGATTACATGCCAGTGTCGATCATATACCTGAAGGGGTCACACTGGTGTATGATGACCAAGTACCTGCACACATGAAAACCAAATACCCAACGTGAACAATATCTGAAGATAACGAACATATAACAGTTATTTGATCATTTTCAACATGAGCATGCATACCTGAATGGGGTATGAGAAAATGGCTCCCTGGGGGCCAGGGATGGATGGTGACCTGGGAAGCATGACTGCGTAGTTAGCAGGATCCTGATCACATGGCTGAAGATGGATCGAAAAATGGATGTTCGGAGCTCCCGGAAGGGGGTATGGAACTTTTGGCAAAAAGGGCCTATATATAGCTGTAGGGCCCACATTGCCACCTCATTTGTAATTGTTTCTATAGTGATCAGAGAGGAGATTGTGATAGTTCACTCAACATAAACCAAATATCGAGATACTGAGGGTTAAAAATGGTAGTCAGGCATAAAATTTCCGTGGGGAAATGAACGAGGGAATTGGGGGGATTTGGGGGTAAATCCCCGTATAAGTCATCCAATAACCATGGGGGATTAGGGAGTGCCTCATTTTCTGGTGAAAATATATGAACCATAGCAAGTGATGGGGTAAGGGTATTCACTGGTTCTACGGGAGGAGAGGGTGTGTGATTTTGAATAAGGGCCATTTGGCGACGCCTRTATTCAATGATCATAGGACATTGATATGTGAAATGATCAAGTGATTTGCATAAAGAGCAAGGACATCTCATCCATTCATTGACTGAAGTCATGACATAATGGATGTCGGTGACATGAGTTGGGGTGGGTCCTTGCTGAAAACTTTAGAGTACAGTTGTTAGTGTCTGACGAAATTGAGGTAACGCTGGACAATGGTGTGTGTAATGGTCATATTTTGAACAGATGGTGCATGCAAATTTGGTCTGCATTCCTTTGTTACTTGTGTTCTGGGAGATAGCGTCAATATTGGAGGAAGCAATGAGCGATGGTGGTGCTCGAGAGAGTTGAATAAGGTTACATAACTTGGGGAGAGAGGGACATCGATTAGCGGAGTGTCCTTCTTTCTTGCAAAGTGCACAAGGAGGTTGGATGCGAGGAGGGAGAGGAGCGATGGGCTCTTTCTTCTTTCGTCTGCCCTCAGCTGTAGCGATGGCATTAGCAAGAGGGCGTGAGGGTATTGCTTCGAGAGTAGGTATTGGAATCTGCATCGGAACTTCGTCGGTTTGGGGAGGGAGGGATGGTTGAGGGACCATCTCAAGCAGATGTAGATACTGTTAGCGATCAAAATGTAATCGACTTTTGAGAGAATTTTCATCTCTCTCTATTTTGACTTATTAATTTCTTCAGTCTTTTGGCCAATGTCTTAACCTCCACTTCTTCATCAATCTCCCAGTGATTACCTTTGCCCAACATCCTTGACTTTTCCCTTTCGAACTACAAAATCAAAATGGTTAGTTCACCTAAACTTCCATTTTGATAATACTTTCAAATAAAATTTGCTATTTTGTATTATTATAAAGTGGTGGGTGCTCGAAGTGTTCTGATCATAAAGACCAACTCTACCAAGTTATGAGTCATATGTCGAGCTGCAATTTAAGGCACAAAGCTAATTCTCATCCTCAGTCACAAATCATATTAGATAATTTTGAGGGGCCAATTGGTCAGTTCTTATGTCAAGCCTAAGCCTGAGTTTATGAATCAAAGCACATATGCCTTAATTTACCAACGTACTAGAACCAAATCCTATATCCACGAGTCCTAGCTAACTCACAAGTCATACACATGCCCAATTCTCATAATAAGCTACAAGCCAATGCTTATGACAGGTCAAAACATCAAGCTATGAGCTAACTAAGTCAAAACCACCATCCAGGTCATGTCCACATGTCAATCCATATCCATTAACCAACAGATAAACCGAGTCCACATGCCACTCATTCAATCCAATCCGAGCCACAAGCCAAACGCAGGTAGCTGACAGGTGCCAAGGGATTGAGTTGTTATTATGCTTGTACAGGCATTTAAGGAGCTCCAATTCCAGGTATCAGGCCACGAGTTAAGCTAAAACTAAAATCTCACGCAGATGTCCAATGGTGAATGTAGTTTGGCTAAAAAACGTTTGGACAGGTTGAAGATGTCTGGCCACTAATTGAGCCATGATTCAAGTCATGAACCAAGCCACAAGTCAAGCCACAGGCTTAAGCTACATAACGCATAGCCCAGCACAGAGTACCCAAGCGCTAGGTTAAATCCATATGAAGGTATCTGGCTATAAGGAAGACCCACGAGATGAGAAGATATAAGGGTAAGGTACTGGATCAATGCATTGTCTATTAGAAATGCATGATGAATAGCCATGGTGTGGGTGGAATCCAGTTCGATTTTCTTCAAAGCTAGCAAAATTTGTCACAAGCGAAAGCAAAAACTTTTGTCTAGAACCTGGCCGACAAAGAGAGCTCGGTTTCACTTTCTCTTTTCAAGTGCAGCAAACAACAATTGCCTCTGATAGACTAATTCAATGTAGCAAAGGGTTTTCTGTCTCAAAAATGGTCGACAAGGATGTGGTGGTAGCCTCAAAAGACTCCATAGAAAGACAAGGTTTGGACATACATGTCTCTAATTTGGTAAATGATGTTGTGGGTACATTGACTGTAGGACGATATCATGATGAGGATGTTATGGTTGTTTTTATTTTGGGCACTGGTACAAACGCCTGTTACGTGGAACATGCAGATGCAATCCCAAAATGTCAAGGTCTTCTCTCAAAATCTGGTTATATGGTTATCAATACATAGTGGGGTAATCTTTGGTCTTCTTATCTCCCAGTAACAGAATTTGATAAAGCTCCTAATGCTGAAAGTGTAAATCCTGGCAATGAACAAAAGAAAAGACATGAATACAACCACATGTAGACACTCAGCCAGATATGAATTTGCCGAAGAGTAGTCATCCTATACATAGTCATGAACATTTTCAACATCTTCCACCTACTGTTGTGGTTCAGGAACACCATTTACAGCTTCATAAACAACAGCAACAAAGGTCACATCAGTTTAAACAACAGACACCAAAACGACATCAAAGCATTTCACAATTACAACAACTAATGTTATTTTTGGGTTGGCTTTGGGATACAAATCTGTTATTATTCTTGTATTTGCTATTACAGTAAGAATTTTTGTCAGTTTAGTTTGGCTTCCATGTATGGTATTGCAGTAGTTGCTTTGGGCATGCTTAGTACAATTGCAACAGGATTGGCCATCGATGCATATAGACCTATTAGTTGAATTGTTGGGGCAATGCTTTCTTATTGCTTCTCTGCCATGACAATGAAAAGTGTGGGTAGTGCAGCCTTGAAAATGGTTGAAGAGGTTAAGAGGCAATTCAACACCATCCCAGGTCTAGTGAAAGATTTGAAAATAAATGGTTGCATGAGAGGCAAGGAATACAGCTACTTCCAGGACTCTTGACCTCGTAAAAGAAGTAATTTTCTCGCTGCTATTACATGTGGTGGACGTTGAAACATACTCCTATGATGATCAGGTCATCATGAAAGATGAAACAAAGTGAAAGATAGAATTAAAAAGACCTATCATTCTACAGTAAATGGATTTCCATCTTAACAAGATGAGAATACATCCATGTTCAGTAGCTCACACAAGCTTTTGTGATTTTATAAGTAGCATCTTTCAATTTGAGGGGTGAAGCTTGAACACTTGGCAGAATAATTATCAGTCAAAGATCCATCCAAATTCCAGATCCTCATTCTTAGTAGCTAATGATAAATGTTCAAGCTGTGATTTCGATGGTTTAGGCGAACAAGACGATTGTTCATTAACCATCGAAAATAAGGCTTTCGGTAGATAATCCACTCAGGAGCTTTCTAGGTTAACCACCGAAACCTGTAACTGGACAGAGAAAGCTAAATTTTGCACAGATCGAGGTTTTTCTGATCCAAATCATTTGAAAACACTCATGATGGATAGATGATGAATTATGTATTCAGTTTCAAGATTCATTTTTGGTATATAAGGATTAGAAAAGGTGGCCAAGTTGGTTTTGGCACCTATTTTGGCGGAAACAAGTTGGATTTTTTGCACATCTCARCAAATTCGAATTTGTCTCTCTTGGAGAGTCATCATTCAGCCTTGGGAGGCTATCCTGCACTACACCAGCACTCAACAAGAGAGGAAGACCATGAAATCTTGGATTGACCTCATTTTKGGGGATCATTCCACATCTTTTGCAAACTAAATTTTGACTTTCTATCTTTAGCATATTTGATCCACGTTTTCGGGATCTCAGAACTGCATTGTAAAGCTATAAAGCTGAAGGTAGAATAGGAACTAAGGGTTCGACTTTGGAGACCTTTTTATATTATGTAACTCAAAACTTCTCATTTTCATATTGAGTAATACAAGCTTCTTTTGTCATAACTTGTTCAGATTTCATCTTCTTTTCTATTTTGTACTTGCACCTGGATATTATATTCACGTTGTTATGCTTGTTTATGCCTGATAATTGTCGTCTTATCACTGCATTCATAAGTTAAACTTTGCAAGTATTCCTGTGATTATTGTAATTGGCCATTCATATATGCTTTATATGTGATTCTGCTGATATAATAGTTATTTCTTCATTCATCCTTTTATTTGTAAACTCTTTGAACATTTGTGGTTGAAAGCCTTGTCCATCTAAATGTGTTTATGCATGATTTGAGTGAGAAATGATTCAGTCCTCCGACTTGATCCAAACCCACAATTTTTATTGAGAAAATAGTTACCAAAAGATTAAGTTACCAGGCTTCTTTGACTTACAGCCTAGGAGAGTTTCCTGGAGTGAGAAAAATGCCCACAAAGCATGAGTGCCACCCGCTCTTCTACACATAGTCATCACTGCCAGCCCCTTTTGCAAATGGGGCATTGACTTCATGAATTGCAACCCTCCATCCAACAATGGACACAAGTACATTATCATGGCAGTTGATTACTTCACCAAGTGGGCCAAAGCCATGCCCACCTTCAACAACACCGCTGACACCACAACATTTTTTTTCTTTAATCGCATCATTTCCCGCTTCAAAGTACCATTACAACTAGTCTCTAATCATGGAAAATACTTTGAGAATGAGCTCTTAGTCGAAATTTCCTCAAAGTTAGGCTTCTCTCATGAGTTCACCTCCCACTACTACCCTCAGTCCAATGGACAAGTAGAGGTGGTCAACAAGGTCCTTAAAACCATGTTGCAGGGTACTGTCAACAAACATAAGACCAACTGGCACCATATGTTGTTTTCAGTGCTATGGGCTTATCGCATGATAGTTAAAACTACCACTGGTCTTACACCATTCCATCTCGTCCATGGGGTCGAATCCGCTCTCCCCATCGAGTGCGAAATTCCCACTTTACGCACTGTAATCGAGCTTTTACCCGACACTTCTCCAATGGAGAAACACTTGCTGAAATTAAAGTCACTAGATGAAGACCATCAATCTTCATTACAGAACAATGAGGAAGCCAAAAAATGGTCAAAGGCCACCTTTGATCGCCATGTCAACCTTCACTCATTTAACGAAGGAGACCTTGTCCTTGCCTATGACATCGCTCACGATACCCTTGGGCACGACAAATTCGAGTCCTTATGTCATGGACCTTATATCATCCAAAACTGTCTCACTAAAGGCACCTACATCTTGGCCTCCCCCAAAGGTCATTCTCTCAAAGAACCCGTCAATGGGTTATACCTAAAAAAGTTTTATGCCTAGGCGTAGCCACTCTACACTAGGATTTTTCCTTTTTTACACATTTATAGAGTTTTTTAGTCTTTCCCTCCCCCATGCCTTATGGATGATCTACCATTTGTGTTATTGACAGATGACTCCTCCATTGGTCTACCACATTGGTTACGTTGACGGGGTTAGATGATGGACACAAAATCCCACTTCGATTGCTTGGGCCCTCTATTCCCCCTCACATGAACTTCTCCACTCCAGCGGCATATGTTTGGGCTTAGCAACCAACAACCAAGAAGAATACACAGACGTCATCGACCTCATTGCTGAGGCTAGTCACCGCCATATTCGCCACCTTAGCATTCTATTAGATTCCCAGGTCATTGTCCTGCAACTCAATAATGTGTATCGTGTCCACGATCCCTGCCTCTTCCACAAATACCTGCAAGTTAGAATTTTATCTCAACATTTTGATTCAATTACATTTACACATATTCCACAACAATTCAATCAAATAGCATATAATATGGATAACCTAGTGTTATATTGGCATTTATCACATCGATACATCATTACACATACATAAATTATCAAATTCTGTCCCAACATATAGATTAGACATCATAAAAAACACCATAAAACATCATCACATGTGAACTCCACAAAGGTCCCAAATATATATATATATATATATATATATATATATATATATATTGATCAATGTGTGTTGGCACAGGGGCAGACCCAGGGTTCAACGCTCAAGAGCGCACCAACAAAACCCTAACTACCGTCCCTTTCGACAACACTTGCGAAGTAGATGAAGTCTCACCCGAGGTAGAGGTAGGGGTGGTTGCAGGACTCAGATGTCTGAAACCTTAGCTGGGACACTGATATGTGATTATCTTGCTTACAACGCACTTAGAATCAGTTATTCCTTAACATACATTCATTAATACACTTTGCAGAAAGCACAAAGCATTGCAATGAATATTTATACTAAAGATGATTCAGTACTTAGCCATATAAATATAGGTTAGATTCAACAGATCAAGCACTAAGCATATTATATATCAGATCTAACATTTATTCATAGATCATCAACACAGAGCATAACTAGATCTACTTAATCACATCAAGCACTTATCCAAGAAAGAGATAAACACATTAGATTGAAGCACAAAGCACTATACACATAGTTACCATGGTTCACCCCCACCCTGGGGCTACGTCCACAAAATCTTCTTTATATTATCTCGATCAAGCAGTTACAACACATAGCTTCAATGACCCTTACTTCACACAGGACATAAGATCTGTGCAGCTCGCTAGATCCTTCCTCCTTGCTCTTCAACACAAGACAACAACAACTTTCACTTAGCTTTCTGATCTCATGCACAAAGCACTCTAAGATACACCTGATCACACAGATCCAGTTACTAGAACTAAGCTTTCAGTTATACATCACATAGATGTCTACATTACTATTCTTCTCCTCTATTTACATTGCCTATTTATAGATTACAAAATGGGCCTAAGCATGGGTAAACCCACGGGATGACATCCCTTTCCCATTACATCAACCCAAAACCCTAAAATAGACCCAAAAATAGGTCTTGACTCCTTACTTTCCGCTTCGCATTGCGCTCCTTCCTTGGCAATCTATCACAGTCCCAAAAGTGGTCAAATATGACCAAGTATTATTCAAAACTTGGTCAAGGGCCAATAGGCCCCCAACACTCACCTGTGACTCGTCCCGAGTCACTCAGGTCTGACCAACTCTGCTTCAAGCACCTTGAGCTGCTTCGACCTGTTGCAGTGCGACAAACTCTTGTTCAGTAAATTCCTGGATTACTATGTCATTGAGCGGTCCTTCTAGGTGTTGTTCTGCAGTGATGAAATCTTGTTCGAGTTCATCTCCTTGGCTTTCAAGTTCAACAAAAAATTGGCATGCCTTCTCTTGGAGTGGTTTTAGTTGTCGAGAGACTTCCATTACTTTACTTTACATCATGTGTACTTATTGTTGGGCTGTGCGTTGTTCTATGAACCTCTTCATTCTTTCGACTGGGGTCATGGACTTCAGCTACGCTTGTAGAACATTTGCATGGTGCTTTGCTTCGTGGAGTTGTGCCTCCAATGTCTGCAATTCTGGATTCTCTGCGAGGGTTTCATAAGTCTGGGTGCTTCTAGTGCTTAGCTGCCTACATTCCAAAGCCAAAGTTTTTAATCGGTCGACTGCGCTTCAAGAAATGGCCTCTCTTAGATCTCTTATCTCTTGGGGTGTCTCAGGCATGGTGCAGAGCACCAGATCTGTGATGCACTGTTGAAGTTGCTAGATTACTTCTACTAGTTGGGTCACCTGCTGTGGGAGATGATCTTCCATCTTCACTTCTATGATCGTCATAGAGCGCAGTGCTTTGTGAACTCTGTCCTATACTTCAAGTTTCTCTGTTAGCAACTGGTCCTTGCTCTACTGTAACTGTGATTTTTCCTCCTCCCACTTTGCTTGTAAAGCAAGTTGCTCCTATTTTTCCTTCCTTCGTTGTTCTCCATGTGTGCTCTATTCTTGTGCCAAAGCCTGGGTGGCTTGCATTATGTCTTCTTGAGCTTGTTGAAGGAAAGCTTCAACTTTCTCGATGATCTTGCGTAATTGAGTGGGCTCATCATCTATTTCTGGTATTTCCATTGTTAAGGGCACCATAGAAACTGCTTGGCTATATTAGAGTGCCTGCTGCACTTCTTTGAGTTCGCCCGTGATCCGATAGAATAGCTCCTCCTGCTTTGCTTCTTGCTTTTCTACGAGCTCTAGTAAAACATCATTCAATGCGGCAATTAAGAAGTCAAAATCATATGGGATAAGGGTAGTTTTAAGAGTGGTCCAGGTGGCCTTAGCTTTCTTTTTGGATGAGGGATTGGGTGGAGTAATCTTCCTTTTCTTGGAGGGATCTTCCTCATCTCTAGACGGAGTAACGTCGCCTTTGTTCTGCTCAACTTCTGTGCCCCCTAGTTCTTCATCATTACCTCCCTTCACAGGTGAGAGTGAAGCAGTCTTCGTGGATGTGCTGTGGATATCTTGAACTTCCACATCCTTCTTAGTCTTGCACAATCCTTGTGTATCCGGCATAGCTTCAGGGCTATCTACGTCGGACATCTCTGCGGGGTCTACTACAACAAGGAGGTCTACCGACCATTCCTTGGTAATCTCCTCCAAGTCATATTCTGTCAGCTTGTAATATGACTGGAGTTGTTGTTTGTGCTCATCTGCGCGTGTTGTGATGTAGGTGAAGTGATGATCTACGCTGAATTTCATCAAAGGTCTAAACCTATGAAGCATGTTGGGTGTGATGCGCGGTGTAGACTGAATGGAATTCTTCAACTGAGTGTAGTAAGTGTGGAAGACATCATTGGACTACCACTATTTGTTCATGTCGCTGGAGTACCATAGTATATAGAACTTTGTGGCCAGTGGTTCGAAGGGTTCGATCTACGAAAAAGTGGCTCCCTTAGGTAGTTCCCAAGCAATGAAAGTGATGAGTATGAGCAACCAGCTAAAGTGGAACTCATACCCTTGGTCTTGCGCTTGTCTACAGTCAAGCTCTAGCTGATGTATAAGGTATTTTTCCCAGTTCATTTGTAGTCCCTCCATGCACTTCCTTGTGAGGTCAACTACAAATGCGGTCACCTGTGTAGGTCTATTTTTTTGGACTAACTTTCGTGTGATCAGCTGGCAACAAAATCACACTGCTGCATTCTCAATGGAGGCTACCTTGTAACCTCACGTGCCTTTCTCCAGATCGCCATATGTTTCTTTTATTCATTGAGTGAGAGTACGATCTCCGGTCTTTCCAGGGTAAAATTCCCACAAGTTAGGGCCCTACATGCTTATCCCAGTGATCCGATTGATCAAAATTGGATCCACAGTGATGCGGCGATCCAACCATAGGTATGCTCTGTAGTAGCAGGACAACAACAATCTAACGCATGCATTTACTTCATGATGCCTCTCGAAATGTGGAATCTTCATTACGTGGAGGAGGCTTGACTGCACAAGGTTATGGGTCCATTGTTGCAGTACAATATTGGGGTTCTTTCCTTTTTTAATAGTCAAGTACTTGTGCGGGACTAGCATACTATAAACCTAGCAATATCCAAGGTTAAAATCACTAAATTTTAGCGTGGTGAGCTTCTCCTAGTTAGCATGAACTGTGCGCACCCCTTTCAAGAGGTACGCGGTGACTACAACATAGTTGAAGTCTCTGGGTACAGTGTCTCGATTCACTGTTCTGCTTAGTGGTGGGATATATTTAGGCAAGATGCTTGGGATCATCTTCATAGTGGCGAATTCGTTTCTGAGCTTAGATCGTCTTTCCAAAGGCGGTCAGGATGGTCCTGCTCGAGCAGTGGAGGGGGAAGCTGGAAGTGCACCCAAGGATGATGCCTATACATATGTAGACGTTCTATGTTATGACATGACTCTCTCAGTCATTAAATCAATTAGAAATTCTTCAACAATTTTCTTAGCAGCTCTGAGCTCGTCTGACATACAAACTTGGGTTAGCTGGCTTGGGTGCAAATGGAATTCAGAGACTACAGTGAATAGTAAGGAAATGATCTCAGGTTAAGTAAATCTTAGGGTTCATGCTCAAATTCTCAGTTAGAAAAAATTATTCTCGGTGTGTGGCGTGATGGGTTAAGTAGGCAATCTCAACAACGGTCTACTTGCACTGAACATGGGGCCTTCATTAACTCTGTTCTATCTGTTCTGGTGCTATCCAATGGTCTAGTGGTAACCCATAACTGCTTTTTGATCCATTCAGAGCAGCGGTCAAATGGGTATATCGGTTCCAATGACTATATTGCTTCGTCACGACGAAGTACTCTATGTCGTTGTTCTGATATCTCGACGAAGCTCCAATTCTACAATTCTTCTTGCTGCGAAGTGTCCTCTAGAACCTCTTGTAATCTTACAGTATTAGCCCTTTTGTTTCTTAACTTCCTAGCATTCTTCCCAGTGAGCTTCGTCTCAGTAATGCTTTTACCATTCTGATGTTTATCTACCGTGGTCTTAGTTACTTCGCTCTGTTGAGAGTCTTTCCTAGGGTTCCTTGATAATACTTCTTCTGTATCAAAAATAGGTAACTCGATCTTCTGTGGATCCTCCAGTGTTCTCTTAGCTTCGACATCAGAGTTGCTAATATTAAATATCCACGAACTACTCTTCTGTTCTTCAATCAAGTGTGAGATCCTTTTGGTCATAAAGTCTTTTAACTCTTGCTTCTTCTGTTCCAAAATATTTTCTTCCTCTTTTTGTCTGGCTTGTTCTCTAGCAATCCAAGGTTTTCCTATGAGCATGGTAAATGGGGCGCTATCTTCAAAAAATTTAATTATCTCAAAGTCTTCCTCTGTCGAAGTTCCATTGATAGTCATAGGTATCCGGGCGAGCCTTCCACATAGGTTTACTAGCTTTCCTCTGAAGAAACTTGTTCCTCCTAGGGAAGGGATCATGGCAGGCTTTCCTATAGCTTCCCAAGTTCTTTCTAGCATAATGTTCACTTGTGTTTCTTCATCAAGAGTACAATCAATGTCAAAGTCCCCTATTCTTGCTTCAATTTTCTCCTTTTCTTCGAATAACTATGATAGCCTAACATTTCAATGGCCATTCAAGGTATCTTTCATCTGTAGCAATATCTTTTCTGATTCTTTTTGGGTTTCTACTATAATCTTGGCCTCTTGATCTCCTTCAGGGTTTGCTTGCAACATATTTAGCTTCTCAAGCCTAGCCATCATTCTAGGGCAATCCAATACTTCATGGTCCATAGCCTTACAACAGAGGCAACTAGGTCTTCTCCCAGGGCATTCCTTAGCTAGATGTCCCGGTCTTCTGCAACTATAACAGAGGGTTAATCCTCTCTTTCATTTAGATGTTCCCCAACTCCTTCTGTACTGCGCACCAGGATCATGGTGGCTAGCCTGCAAAAAACTTGTTCTAGGATGCTGCATCCACTTGTTAGTCCAGACATTCTTTCGATGCATAGGTATAACATATCTATCACTATGCTTATCATATCTATTCATATCAAACTTTCTTTCATCTATTAATTCCCTAGTTTTGAATCTAGGACAAAATCTATCAAACATACCTAGACCCATGCTTTAGAAACGAAAAATTTCACTTATATTACTTCTATAGAGCACAAAGCTTTCAAATCTAAAGAAGTTTGACTATTCTTACCATTATCAGAGCACAGAGCTTACAGATCTTACCTCTTTTCTGCAGATCTGATCGTTTTCCTTCAGAACGTTTCTTAAAGCATAGAATGTTTAGATATCACTTGTTTTCTTCGGTATCAACCTATTTCTTACAGATCTGACCTTTTCCCTTCAGATCTGACCTCTTTTTCTTGGCACAAAGATTTGTAGGTCAAGTAGAATACTGCGCACTAGGGTAACATATCTACGCACAGAGCTTAGTTTGCACAAAGCTTTTTCTTCTTCAGTTCCCAACAATCACAGTTACAGGCCTTGACAACGGAACCATTTGTTGGCACAGGGGCAGACCCAGGGTTCAATTCTCAAGAGCACACCAATAAAACCCTAACTACCGGCCCTTTTGGCAACACCTGCGAAGCAGATAAAGTCTCACCTGAGGTAGAGGCAGGGGTAGTTGCATGACTCAGATGTCTGTGACCTTAGCTGGGACATTGATATGTGATTATCTTGCTTACAACACACTTAGCATCAGTTATTCCTTAACATACATTCCTTAATACACTTCGTAGAAAGCACAAAGCATCACAATGAATACTTATACTAAAGATGATTCAATACTTAGCCATAAAAATATAGGTTATATTCAACAGATCAAGCACTAAGAATCTTATATATCAGATCTAACATTTATTCATAGATCATCAACACAGAGCATAACTAGATCTACTTAATCACATCAAGCAGTTAGCCAAGAAAGAGATAAACACATTAGATTGAATCACAAAGAACTATGCACATAGTTATCATGGTTCACCCCCACCCTGGGGCTACATCCACAAAATCTTCTTTATATTATCTCAGTCAAGCAGTTACAACATAGAGCTTCAATGACCCTTACTTCGCACATGATAGAAGATCTGTGCAACTTGCTAGATCCTTCCTCTTTTCTCTTCAGCACAAGACTACAACAACTTGCACTTAGCTTTCTGATATCATGCACAGAGCACTCTAAGATACACCTGATCACACAGATCCAATTACTAGCACTAAGCTTTCAGTTATACATCACATAGATGTCTACATTACTATTCTTCTCCTCTATTTACATTGCCTATTTATAGATTACAAAATGGGCCTAAGCGTGGGTAAACCCATGGGCTGACATCCCTTTCCCATTACATCAACCCAAAACCCTAAAATGGACCCAAAAATAGGTCTTACTTCCTTACTTTCCGCTTCGCGTTGCGCTCCTTCCTTGGCAAGATGTCGTAGTCCCAAAAGTGGTCAAATATGACCAAGTATTCTTCAAAACTTGGTCAAGGGCCAACAATAATGTTTACAAAACATACCACAACATGTACATCTCCCATAGGCAGGTGAACCCCCTCATCCCTATAGGTACAAAATAGGTGTCACACCACTCTATACAAAATGGGCTCGCAATACTATATAAATACAAACATATATACACATTAAAAGCACTCATGGTGCCTCTAATGCACCACCACTTGGTACTCTCTCTAGAGGAGGTGCCCCACCAGCCGACGGTCCTCTAGGTCTTAGGGGTAGCCTCCCATTCATTGCCTCCCCTGCTACAGCTGCTCTGCGGATCAAGGTCCGCAACTCCGCTGGAAGGCCCACACACTGCTCCCAGACTCCCTCATCCTAGATCTATGTCCACATGCCCTTAGGCACTCCCTATAGCACCACCTCCAAATGATGATGAAAGTCCTCTAGCACTCTGCTAGCCTCTACTGGAGGAGCATGTGAAATCCCTACACCAGGGTCATCATATCGACACCTCCTACCATCTCTATCAACATCAGCTAGCCTTGCACCAGCCTTGTCTCTCCGACACCTCTCCCCTGCCCGCGATGGTCTCTCAGGCCCCTGGCGAGCCAACACTCTTACCAACTCTACCTCTCCTCCACGTGGCCCCACATCTACACACACAACAAACAAATGATAGCATCAACGCCCATCCATACATAAAAACATATGCTATACTATCCAAAACACAAAACATCAAATACATCAACATACCTTGGTGGTCCCAAACCTCTCCAGGAGGTAAGACCATGTTGGGATCCCGACGATAGTCCATCCTGCCATACGGGTATCGCAGGATGATCTGTTGCATATGACACCACAGACGTGCTAGCTCGTTTGTAAATTAATGGCCACCCTCCCCACCCCCATGTCGAACCAAGATCGACGCCCACCGCATCAATCGTGGCTCCCGCACACTAGGCTTATCCAACAAAACTCTTAGGCGCAACATAGGCACCCTCTCCAAGAACCAGGCCACTAAGATGGACCCAAAGGAAAAATCCCCCTAGTCCACAGCGTGACACATGTTGAGCTACCCCATAATCTTGGCATGTAGCATCAAGCCCCAGGCAAAATGATCTCCAACCAGGGCCCTCTGCATGATCCTCAACTGACCACCATTGATCCACTGAGTAGTTAGGGATCCATAGATCCTCACAGTCATCGCTGCAATGCAGCAATGCACAAGGGCATCCATCGCCCCAATCCACACCACCTAGCCTGACATAAAGTCCTTCCCGGTACAATACATCTGTGCCAGGTCAGCCAACTGTCCATCCCTTGGCAACAAGGGATCAACAGGTAGAACGCTTCCCTGAAAACGGAGCCCAGTCAAGAAATACACATCCTCTGTCGCAAAGAATGTGAGCTGCGCCCCCCACACAATGAAGCACTGCATATCAATGCTCCACATAGATATCTAAAATTGCAGCAGGTATTCCTGTGCCCACAACAGTGAGCAGTCAAAGAACTTTAGCAACCCCCAAACTGCCAAAGGTCCCCGCACACATGGCTCCTCATCCCTCACCACCTCCTTGAGGCGCACCCTGTCCCTCTCCCTCCAGTGGACTGACATCCTGAACTGGTCACTTGCATCCACATACACAGTACTTGATCAGACATCCCAAACCATAAAAACTCCAACATCTCAAAAAAGACAAGTTTTTACACCCCTCATCTTTGCCTCATGTGCATGACTATTTTCTCCACTGGCGCACACATGTGCATGCCTATTCTTCACATAGTTGCGCATCCATGCGTAACTGTTGAAGACACAGGGGCACATTTAGGTGCTCCTGTCACACACACAAGTGTGTATTCACTATACGATTGTGCACACATGCATAACTGTTAGAGAAATAGTCACGCACGAGTGCGCAACTATACTTTGAACAGGCGCGCATCCAATGCGTGCCTGTTTTCCCCATTCAGGTGCCACTGTGCATGACTGTCTTGATTACAGCCGCACACCCAAGCACGGGAATCCTTTGATCTCCCATGCATTGGGGGGGCCACCCTCACAAAATCTCTCTGTACGGCCATCCGTATACCCCTACCCAAAATAGAAATCCTAATTACTATGCAGGAGGATACAACCACTAACTTAGCGCTCGCTAATCCTGGATCGCTGGCTCGATCTCCCAGAATCTCCAATTGTCCTCTAAAACCTCTCGTCCACTCACTATGGTAGTAGGTACAAATGAGGTTGCATTATGGGCCCTACAACTATATATAGTCCCTTTTGCCAAACTTCAATGCTCAATTACAGGAGCTCAACACCTTCATTTTTTGATCCATCTTCAACCATAGGATCAGTATCCCGCCACCTACACAGTCACATTCCCTGAGTCACCATCCATCCCTGGCCCCGAGGGAGCATTTTTCTCACATCAAGCCTAGGTACGCATGCTCATATTCACAAGTATTGAATAATTGTTATATGTTCTTTATCTTCAAATATTGTTCACGTCGGGGTATTTAGTTTTCATGTGTGTAGGTCCTTGGTCATCATGCATCAATGCAACCCCTTCAGGTATATGATTGACACTGGCATGTAATCATTCCCTCCAACATTTGCCTCTAGGCTCCTCCCATCCGACTTTGCAATACTATCACCTCCGCTACATTTCAGTACTGTCACCCGGTAGCACTCTCACCTACATGAGTTGTCCCAATTGTAGTCCCCTTTGGGACTTTGACACTCATGTTTATTTTACCCCCTAGGGTATTCTTACACATTTCTGAGAATCAGCCACATAATACTTCTCCTCATTTTGTTATCCTTCCCACATGGACTCCCGGGTTCTCTCATCTTGGTTCACGTTTGAATTGCCTCCCCAGTATCATTAACCCTCCATTTCATCCACAATCAGTTTGCCCATTTGCAAATTCCCCTCCATTCATTTCCCTCATATAGAAACCCACTTATGGGCCCTCCACCAGTTCTCCACGCCACTTGTACCCTCACAGGCCAAGCTATCTTGCACTGGGGAACCCATTTCTATATCTGCACACTTATACCAAATTATTCTTTATTCATTTGTAATTTTACAAAGCCTTTGTTTCCATCATTTACATAGATTTTGTTATCAATTTTAGCACCTTTATTTTCTGACACAACAACACATGTCGCCCTTGGTTGGGGCATTCATTACCTTCTACTCTTGTTGACATCGTCCATACAAAACCCCAAGTATCCCACAATCCATGTACCCTAATCTTTGAGTTTGTACACTTTGTCACGCCTCTCGCATAATTTGACCCACATCTAGTCGTTCCCCTGACACTAGATCCAGTTGCATAGTTGCTACCACTCATACTTCACATATATCCCCAACTATGGGTAGTCTTGAGTCTCACCGCGTCTTGACTTCATCCATATACCTCATCAGTTTCTGATATCATCCTATGGATCTCATGAAGCCCTTTGCTTCTTGGAGTCACGTCTCCCTTTCTGTCGACATCAGCATAGTTTCCCTGAGGGCGACAATATCTTGACTCTCATTCCCTTTACAATGATAAGTCTCGAACGACACAGAGAAAACCACCATCGTTCTCTACTATCATTGACCCCCATCACATTCAACTTCAACACTATCTCATGTTACGATGGGTCTTACTTTGCGACTATACACACAACTTGATCATAAATCAGGTTGTGTGTATATTTCAGGAATTTGAACAGGGTGTCTTTGAAGGATAACTATCCCCTCCCAAAGATGTATTACATCTTACAGAAAGTTGTGGGATCACAAAAAATGCCAATGTTAGATGGCTATTCAGGGTATAATCAAATCATGGTGCACCTAGATGATCAAGAAAAGATAACTTTTACCACACCTTGGGGGACATTCATGTATGCAAATATGCCATTTGGGTTGATGAATGCAGGAGAAACATTCCAATGAGATATGGATGTAGCCTTTGCAGAAGAAAGGGATARGTTTATTGTAATATACTTTGATGACATTACAATTTTTTCTGGATCAGATGATGAACATTTGAAGCATTTGAAACAAGTTTTTCTGAAGTGCGGGAGGTTTGGTATTTCTTTAAATCCAAAAAAGTCAAATTTTGCAATGCAAGAGGAAAAKCTCTTGGGCCATGTGATATCAAAGGAAGGAATCAGGATAGATCCAAGTAGAGTAGAAGCAATCTAGAAAATAGATAATCTCAGGAATAAAAAGGAAGTACAATTTTTYCTTGGTAGAGTAAATTTCCTAAGGAGGTTTATACCAAACTTTGTTGAAATTGTTAATTACATCACTCATATGTTGAGAAAGGATAACCAAGTTAAATGGAATGTTGAAGAAAAGGGGTCATTTGATGACATAAAGAGAGCAATTTCTTAGGCACCAGTGTTAATATTCCCATATTACACTAAATATTTTATAATCTTCTCCTTCGCCTATGAACATACTATTGTAGGAGTATTGTTGCAAAAAAATGAGCAGAATTTGGAGTAGCCTATAGCCTTCTACAGTAAATCATTGAGAGATTCAAAATTGAACTATAACATCATGGAGAAGCAGGCATATTCATTGGTGAAATAATTGAATGAGATTAGAGTTTACATCTTACATTCTCATGTTTCTTCTTATGTTCCTAATAGTGTATTCAAGGACATTTTAACTCAGTCAGATCCTAAAGGTAAAAGAGCAAAATGGATTGCAGTTATGTTGGAGTATGGTCTAGAGATAAAGCCAACAAAGTTGGTCAAAGGCCAAGGTTTGGAAACATTCATGGCACGGTAAAATTTTGTTCTCTTGGGGATAAACTTAATTGCAATTTTTTCAATAGATGCAGAACCAACACCTCAGGTATCTCAAAAATTTCTTGCATCTCCATGGTATAGTGACATAATTTATATTCTGCAGAATTTATAAGCACCACCATAACTAAGCAAAACTAAGGCCAGATTCTTGAAATTAAAAACGGCTAAGTTATGTACTATAGATGGTTTTTTGTATTGGAAAGATCCAAGAGGAGTTTTATTAAAAATTTTACTAGAAGCAAAGGCACAACATATTATGAAATAATTTCATGAAGGTGACTGTGGAGGACATCACTACTGGAAGACAAATGTGAAAAAAAATCTCAGAGCATGCTTTTATTGTCCAGCAATCTTTGCATATGTGTATAAGGGTGTGACATATTGTCATGAATGTCAAGTTTTTGAAGGAAAGAGGCAGTTGTTTCCATTTCCTTTAAAGCTCGTTTCAGTGGAGGCACCCTTTCAGCAATGGGGTCTTGATTTCATTAGTGAAGTCAATATGACATCCTTGAGTCAACATAAATGGATATTTACTGCAATAGACTATTTTACCAAGGCGATTGAGGTTGTGCCAACAATACAAGCAACTTATGTTGTGATAATTCAATTCTTAGAAAACAATCTTTTTTCCATATTTGGTTGTCCTGGGAGGATCATGACTGACAATGCAGCATCTTTCAAGTCTAAGAAAATAGTCAAGTTATGTGATTATTATAACATAACACTAGGCCATTCTATATGTTATTACCCTCAAGGTAATGGATTGGCTGAGTCATCAAACAAAAGCTTAATAAGAATCATCAAGAAATTATTCCATGAAAACAAAAAGGCTTGGCATAAGAAGTTAACATTTGCATTGTGGGCAGATAGGATCAATCTTAAAAATTCAATTGGAACATCACCATTCCAATCAGTATATGGGACAGAATTGATAAACCATTGACATTCAAACAAGAATAAATCAGATGATTCATGTTCAACAGATAAGAGAAGATTTTTATCAGAACACTCAGATATTTCAGGAAAAGATGATGAAAGTTTTTTATAAGAAAACAAAAGTTGTTGATTTCTAGATTAATGATAAAGTGTTGAAGTGGGATGCTCGAAATGAAAAAAAAAGGAAAGCATGGAAACTTTTATCATCTCTGGAAGGTACCTTATAATATTGTTTCTTATCATGGAAACAATGCCTACATTTTGGAGGAGCTATATGGAGAATTTCTTGTTGGAGGACCAGTAAATGGGAGGTTCTTAAAACACTACCTAACCTGAAAGCAATTTGATCTATTCACTTCATTGTAAATATTCATTTTATGTCTAAAATTTTTCACGTATGAATGACACTCTAAATAATTTGAAGGTTGAGGTGAAGACCCTAAGATTTAGAAGGGTGACTTTAGTTTGATTTTATTTTAGCTTGTACATAAATAAATATGAACAGTTCAATTTTGTGTGAGTCTTTTTTATATGTTTCTGGTATTTTAATAAGCCCAATGAATAAGTAATTGGTCTATTGGTTCTTTGCTAACTCACAGGGAGGATAACATCCTCATTGGAGCCTCTGTTAGGGAGTGTTAATTTACAAAGTCAAAATAGTGGTTTTGTTGAGTCAATGTTATGGTCATGTATTAATTTCTCAAAAATTTGGCATCAAGATCCAAGGATAGATGTCCCATGACAATATTTTTGAATTCATTCACTTATGAATCATGTTGGTCTAATTCGATTCATGTCTAGAGGGTTAGAGTGTCATTCCAAGTCATAGTGGTCAGTCTTGTCCCAAGTTCAAGTCAGTTGGTTACATGATCTCATATCATCATTAGAGAGGGCGAGTTTTAAATCATTACACAATGTCATAATAAGGTCATATGAATAGGTTTACATGTGTACCAAAAGTTTCATAGATTTCATAATACAATTCGGTACCTTTTCAAATGTGTAACCAATCTTTTTCAAGTGCGTTGTAAAATCTCCT
The DNA here is from genome assembly GCA_032191745.1 of Picea mariana. Taxonomy (NCBI): domain Eukaryota; kingdom Viridiplantae; phylum Streptophyta; class Pinopsida; order Pinales; family Pinaceae; genus Picea; species Picea mariana. The sequence goes on from JASDQU010244340.1 coordinate 137,965, forward strand.
AGCTTTCTGCAGCAACCAAGCCATCATGTCAAATCAATTTAAATATTTCTATAATGGTCATGCAATCATGGGAATGAGGTCTTGAAAGTTGGTACAACTCTTGTAAATCAATTTTTATAATTCATGAGAAGTTTCCCCTTTTGAATTATTGAATTTATAATCTTGTTGCGAAATTGTGATAGTTGCTGCAAAACACCTCACAGTTGTTGTGAAACAACATGCGCTGTGAAACTGCTTGTATGCTGTGAAATTATTGGATCAGCTCAACATGTTGTTAAGCTCCTAAAATCCTGCTTTATCATGTGACACCCTTGAAACTTATTTTGCTTCTTATTTTCCCTCAAGTGTTAATACCCTAATTTCCTGTCAAAATTGTGCTCTCTCATTCGCTGCAAAAACCCTGCTACTAAAACATTGTAACCTTATATTCCAACTAAACCCCAATACACCAGGTTTTTTCCCTACATTATGTATAATATTTGATATCCTTTGCACCATCATCATCGTAGAAATCTTCACAAATAGCCATGGAGAAAAACAAGGATAAGAAGAAGGTACACAAGGGAGGTGACATAGTAAGATTCGAACCTCAAGGTTTGCAGTTGTTGGACTCAAATCCTATGTTTAGAGAATCCTTCCAAGAAGTAGGATGCCTTACATTTTGTGAAAATCTACAAGGAGGACACATGGAGGTGGAAAAGCAATTTTCCCTAAATTTTGAAGGGACCAAGACAAAGGTTGGATCATTGGAAATTCAAGTTACTGAACAAACAATTGCCTCAGCAACAGGGATACCCATGTGCGACGTACCCAGCCACCCACAGGAAGAGAACGCTACTTCAAGCCTTCTTTTGAACTAATTTCGAATTTTGATCAAATTTTTAATTAATAAAGATGCATGAAATATTCACATGCATAGATCAAGATTCAAGCTACAATATAAAAGAAATGAATCAGATGTCATGCAGAACAATAACTAGCAATCATGCATATTATAGATACGAATTTACATAGATAAATAATACACAACGGAAATAGATATACATGTTGTTATCGAGTAAATCGGTGAATGCGGACATAGACTAATCCCCCTAGATCCACCTATATCTAGAACAAAACACGACAGGACATGGCACTTTCCCTAGTCTCTAATCATCAAATTTACTACCGAACAAAAGACGAGAGACCTAACTTTAAGTGTTGCTTCCTTATGTCTTTGTTGTTCCTGTTTCACTCCGGTGCTCTTGTGATACTAATCCTGCAGTGAGACACAAACCAACCAAAGTGAAAGCGGTAGAAGTATATTCAATGACAACCTATGCATATGATCAAGGAATTATGAAATAAAATAAAGATAATTCTATGGGAAAGAAGCATGCCACTGTATTTTATAATAGGAAGAGAGATTACAATTGGATGCCTTGATGTCGTAAGGTTCCTTCCAACAGTTCCTTTCTTCCCACACACTTCTTGCTCCAAGGATTCTAAGACTATAGATGTGACATCTATCTTGACAAAAGCAAAGCTCAAAACCACTCTAACCAAGCTAATAATTCCAAGCCAAATCCAACCAACTTTCTTCATGAGAGTTGCTCTCCTTTTATAATTTGAAGAGGATAAGGTGAGGAAGTTAGAATGATCCCACTAAATTATGAAAGTGAGTAAGATCCAAACCATTCGGAGGCCACCTCACCATAGAATATTCTCCTTCTAGAAGCATCGAGAAAATACTCACTTTCCCCACGTACGAAGGCCGTCGCGACCTGGCTATAGTGTAGCCTGCAGAAATTTCATGCCCTAGCTATAGTGAAGCCTGTGTAAATCAAGCATTTCCGCACCCCAGATATGGTGCAGCCCGCGGAAATCCTCCAAAATAGGGTTTTTACAAAGGAAAACACAACTTCTTCTCTCATGAAAAGTTCTTCTCCCTTCTTTCTTAAGGAATTCAGGCCACTGACCCTTCTGAAGGCAACATATAGATTTACATCATTAACGATCATAGGGATGACAAAAATAATGTGTAACAAAAAGCCCCCCAAAGTATGAAGTTAGAACAGAGTGATAGCTAAAATACTTTGTCGAGTGTGTGTAGGGAACAAGGAACAGTCAGTCAGAAACCTTCCAACAAACAAGGAAATACAGTACAATAATATATCATCATTGAGGTAGGCATTCCCATACTCAGAATACAAATGAATTAAAGAATAAATGTCGACATGTGTTATCACTGAAATTTCGTCCGCACATGGTTACAAGAACTCAGCATCGTCAAACAGTGATGAAGTCATTCATGGACCTGGATTAATACCACAGCATTCAAAAAAGGTCAAAAACTATATAAAGTAGTGAAAATTGAAGAGCGTTATGCAGACATTGGGCATGCACGTAACAAGAACGCAGAATTCGTGCACAGGCGCACGATGCGTGACTGTTAGCGCAAAAAGTCGCGCACCTGCTAAACGACGCATTTATGAGAGTGGTCAGCCTCCCACCCACTTATGGTTCAGCTCCCAAGCCGATTTGACCTTCAAATCTGGACTGGATTCGACTGGTGGGCTGGTCAAATGTCAGTTTTAAACCTGCGAAGTAAAGCAATGCATATAGATTCTTAAGCAATACAAAAATTAATCAATGGCTCATACACAGATTACACAAAGATTTTTACCGGAAACCCTCAACCGGGAAAACCTTTCTTATTTTCATTATATAAAATTTCACCATTCACCATACAATATATACAATGTTTTTAGGTATTCCATAGATACCAAAACCCTAATCCCTTAATCCGGGATTAATTTACAAATCAGCTAAAAATAGCAAAAACCGCCCAAAAAAAATATTTTCGGGCCGTTGCCCCGAACGCTGCGCTTAACCAGGGGGGGGCATACCTGGCCCCCCCTGGGACCCCCCTAGGAAAGCGCCCGGCGCACACGGCAGAGCCCTAGGTGAAGGGATCGTCAGACGCATTTGTCGTATCTGACGCACCCACACACACACACATGCAAAGAATATAACACATACCCAACATTCTCCCACTTGTTGTTTTCTTTGCATCCAGGGGTCCAGGGGATTATATAGTCAACAATCCAGGGCAGCAATGCCCATTGTTACTCTACACCAAGAGAACTTTTCTGTGCTCACA
>JASDQU010244340.1:154609-166404 GCA_032191745.1 Picea mariana
TGCATTGGTGACCTGGAAGAAGGGTGAGGCTAAAGCCAAGAGCATACTCCTTGATGGGGTAAAGGATCACATAATCCCTCACCTCACAGGGAAAAAGTTTGTTAAGGAGATGTGGGCTGCCTTGAATGACCTTTACCAGAGTAAAAATGATACCAGGGTGATGGTGCTTAGGGAAAGACTGAGAAGTACCAAGATGGTTAAAGGGGAAGGTGTGGTTCACTACCTTACTCGACTTACATAGATCATGGATGAGCTAGGCGCAGTAGGTGAGAAAACTGAAGAGTTTGAGTTGGTACATGTGGCACTGAATGGCTTTTCGAATTCATGGAATGTGTTTGTGCGTGGAGTTGTAGCTCGGGAGAAACTCCCTGATTGGCAATGATTATGGGATGATTTTTTGCAGGAGGAGATCAGACTTGGTCAGTCTAGCGGATCTTCATCTTCACCACAAATTGTAGATGAAGAAGGCTTGGCTCTTGCGAGCAAAGGCAAGGGCAAGCAGAAGAAAAAGAAGGGTGGAAAGAAGAACATGGACTTTTCAAAAGTCAAATGTTTCCAATGTCACAAGATGGGACACTTTGTCTCACAGTGTCCAAAGAAGAACCAACCGCAAATGGAAGCTTCAGCAGCAGTGGATGAGTTTGCTAAAAGCTTCGAGGAGGATTTCTGCTTCATAGCTTGTATGTCTAGCGCAGAAGTCTCAGACATGTGGTTTGTGGACAGCGGAGCATCTTGTCATATGACAGGGCACAAGGAGTTTTTCACTAGGCTACAAGAGGGAGGCGTGAATCTAGTTATAGAGCTCGGAGATGGCAGGCGCTACAAGGTGCAAGGGGTTGGTACAGTTTCGTTTCAAAGGGAACCGGGTAAACCATTCCGGTTTGCTGACGTACTATATGTTCCGAGGTTGAAAAAGAACATCATTTCGATCTCTACTCTTGAGGATAAAGGGTATGAGGTCAACTTCCGTAAGGGAAGGGTGTTCGTCAGGCCAACAGGGTTAAGTGAGAAGATGGACAGGATGATTGGGGTTCGAGAAGAGAAGGTGCACAAGCTTCAGTTTCAGCCAGGGAGAGCTTTAGTCAGTACAACCACAAACATGGGAGAGTTGTGGCACAGGAAGATTGTGCACATACACTTTGGTGCGTTGGGGCACTTAAGACAGGTAGTCACAGGGTTGCCTAAGTTCACAGTAGAGAGGCATGACCCTTGCAAGGGTTGTGCAATGGGCAAGTATGCCTGGAAACCATTTCCACCAAGTGAGCACGGGTCCAAGGGAGTATTGGACTTGATACATTCTCACATAGGTGGTTCGATGAGCGTGGAGTCAGTGAGTGGATTCAAATACTTTGTTTTATTCATTGATGACTACTCCAAGAAAACCTGGATATACTTCCTGAAGGCTAAGGATGAAGTCTTCGACAGATTTCAGGAGTTCAGAGCTCTGGTTGAGAACTAGACTGGCAGGAAGATTCGGGTGTTGAGATCTAACAACGGGGGTGAGTACAACTCCAAGGAGTTTCTAGATTATTGCATAGTAGCAGGGATCAAGAAGGAACTCACTGTTCCTTACAATCCTCAACATAATGGAGTGTGTTGACCGCCTATTCAACTAGGGGGTCAACTCCATGTACCATGAAGAGATGCATCATCAGATGCTAATATGTGAAGACAGTTTGGTTCTACTGGGCAATTTATGCCTCCAGCACACTTTTTTGTAAGCAAAATTTATGCACCCCTGCGTGGGTTAATAATGTAATAGGTCTGCATGGGTCATAGTTAGGTCAATTACTTTGGGATTTCTTCATTAGGAGAGTTCCTTTCACTGAGGGTTTTTTATCCTCGGGTTATTAATTTGGCTTTTCAGCCTTATTAATTTCCCTTGAGTTTTTCCCTCCCACCATGCAATAATTCCTCCAAAGTGGTGAAAGGCGTTCTAATGGAGTTATCCTCTGGTAACTAGTGTTTAGGAATGATGTAAATGACCATATATGACATCTTAGAAAGTTTCGCGGAATTCCGTCGAGTCTAGATAGGTTTTTTTTAATTAATTAAAATTGCCTGAGGTTGGGTAATTTAATTAATTATTTTTGAGCAAATATTGTAAAAACTAGGTCCTTGGGCTTTTGCTAGGGGTATTTGTGCTCAAAAGAAATGGAATGAGACCCCCTACACCCTTGGACCAAGTTTTAGCTCAGTCGGACAACTTTTTCTAGGTGTTTGTCCACCAGGAGTCTCAGTCAGTCAAAACAACAATTTTAATTGCTAAGTCATGACATAGGAAAAATGTCATTTTTGTAATTTTTGAGCAAATGGATGAAAGTAAAGGTGGAAAATGATGAGAAAGTTTTTTCCTAACCTTTCCTAACCTTTTCCAACCCTCACATCACCCCCTCACCTAGCCATTAAGCAAAAACGTCACTTTTCCTAGAGTGGTGTGCCTCCCTTCTAGAAAGTCTCCAAAAAGTGAAAAAATAATAAAAAATTAATGGGAGACTTATTTTATCCCTTGGTGTGCCTCCCTAGACCCTACAACTCATCATTTGACTTGTCAAAGCCTTGTCAACTCACTCAACTCATTTCCACTTCATCCATCCATGCCAAAACCCTAAAAGTGATTTTTCTTTGATGTGTGACACTTGTAACTCATCCAAGAGGGGTAGCTTTGCCTTCCCAAGTATAAATAGAACCCCTCCCTCACTCATTTAAACACCATCTCTTGAGCTAGTGTTATGCTACTGAATTTTCCTCTCATCTCTCTCTCTCTCTTGTTCATTTTGCTTTCCTTTTCCATTTTGCTCTTGCGAGTGTTGGAGCAACATGTTGCTGCAAGACTCTCTCCTTGAGTAATAGAAAGGCTTTGGAGGATTTGAAGAAACAAAGAGTATTCTTGTTACTTCTTGCAACTATTGAAGTGATCTTGTTCTATTGCTCTCTTTCTTATGCTTGCTCTTAATTATAGATCTAGAGTAGAAGCTCCAAGCAAAGTATTTCGTTTGGATAGATTTGTGGTAGTACTATCATAGATCTAGTGAAGTGTTTATTTGGATATTACAAAGTATTTTGTTTTATCATCTAGATCTACTCGCATTCTCTCTATTTTTGTAGCTCTTCTTACAAGATTTGCAGGTTTACCTCTAGGGTTTTATTGGGATAGCCTCAAGGAAGAGTCTACTCTTAAAACCTACCTACACTCCATTGCTTTTCAGATCTGATATTTTTGCTCTTTCTTTCCATATTTCAGTTGTTAACCATCATAGATAGGTCACTTTAAATCAACGTTTATTTGGATACTTGTATGTGAAAAATTTCTGCATAAAAACAGAAATTTTTCTTGACTTTTGTGTGTTGTGCAGCATTTTCAGCAAGCATTAGCTTGCTGGTTTTTGCAGGTTCTTACCAGGTACAAGGGTTATGCTGCCCACTTTCGGTCATACAACACCTCAAAAGTTTCTCCATTGTTTGGATAACGAAAACTCACCATTTCCCTTCTCTTTCTAGCATTGTAGCAAGCCCCCGGGAAGTTCCCTTGAGGCTTGCATTCTCTTGTACCTAGTTTCATTTGTTGTAAGTTATTTTTGCCTACACCTTGGGTGAGAGATTGGCTCGGCCAACCCCCCAAAATCGTGAGGCTAGGGCATAGTTTTATTTTCAGCAATTTGTTATTCTTTTGCCCCACTTGTCACTAGAACAAGGTTGTGTGGCTAGTATTGTGTTAGTAATAGTTTGCTCTTTTATTTTTCAACCCTCTTTGGCACAACAAAGGTAGGCTCGCCTCCACCTTGTGCCATTGTGAGTGGTTTGTGTTTTGCTTTTCATTTTCAAGTTATATCTCATGGTTGCCTACACCTTGGATGAGTAGTTGGCTAAGCCAACCCCCAATATAGCATGCCTAGATTAGTTATGTGTTGATGATTTGCTTATGCTCATATGGTTAAAATTTTCTAGAAGTAGATCTCACATCCACATACTAGATCTTAGCTTAAGCCCTTGAGGCATAATTTATGTGCATGCTTTAAGTTTCTTTAAGTTTTATTTCATAGCACATCTCTTAAATGCAAGACACGCATATGGCGGAATAATGATGTTTTAAAGTAATCTCTTTCATTTGCAACGTCTTATCTTTTCAAGTTTTTACTTTCATTTCAAGTTGCAAGTATTTTGGGGAATGTATGTGATGTAGGAGCAATCTCATTTCAGCAAGTACCTTTCATTTCTTAGCATATTTTCTTAATGCAATAATACACATGGTTAAGTGATGATGGGTTAAAGTAATCTTCCCTTTTATTGGCAAGTTGTTCTTGTCCTTTCTTAGTATTCATTTCTTTCAAGTTTCTTACATGTTTTAATGCTATAATCACATGGGGTAAGGACAAAATTTCAATTCAGCTTTTCTTTCAAGTTTCTTACATGTTTCAATGCTATAATCTCATGGTTTAAGAACACTTTCATAGCTGATTAAAGTTTCGGTTTTGAGCACATTTCACAGTTTTTGGACAAGTAAAAGTCACTTAAACACTCATAAACAACCTAAAATACTTAATCCATAGGGGTAATAACATATTAGACTTAATAGGACAACTTAATTCTCCATCTTCGCCATCTAAAACGGGGTTTGAGAAAGGCAACGGAAGGTGCTAGGCCGGGGACAGTCTCACAGCGTGCGGTGTCCTTTCCGAGAGTACTCGGATCTTTAGTGTTGACCTGTGAAGCTAGGGTAGGCCTCGTTGCCTCACTTCTTGAGCATCCAACAGCCATTTGGTAATTGGGGGAGGAGGATTTTGGTTTGACACTTAGCTAGGGGTAATTCAATCTTTAATAATCTTTAAGCAACTTTTAATCCACTTAGTGTCTTAGGCATCACTTTCATTGGTACATCTTATGGTTGTTAAAACATTACTTGCAAGCACACATCTCTTTTAATTTTACATGCAAGTCTATCCTTTACTTCTTGGTGGATTAATTATCTAAGTGTCAACTTTTATATTGTGGAGCATTTGTCCCTTTAAAGTTTTTCTTTTCATTTGGTTAATGCTCTTTATGGTGTGATCCCTCAAGAAATAGTGCATCCCATTTGGAGGCATCTTCTTGTTGGATCTTGAGTGTTGTGGTTGCCATTGATACGCAGTCCAATAGAGTAAGTGTTATTGGGGCATGCTTGGCTTAATGTGGATGATCTTAATGCTTTGAATCTTTTTAAATTCCTACACATTAAAGCACTTGGTTAATTTGTTTCCTTGTATCTTGTGTATCTTGTTGTATATCTCTTGTTCATATTGTTGTAACATCTATCATTCATTTTTGTAAGTATTTGTATCTAGCTTTGTTGTGGGATAGTTGTACTTTTGTAATCTTTGTAATCATTTTGTAATCAATTAAACATTAGTTGACCCCTTTGCCCAATCTTAGGCACTAGTCTTAGTTGTCTTAGGAAAGGGTTTGTTTGTCATAAGTAAATCTTTGCATCTTGCATTGCTACCTTTGCATCATAGGTTAGTCTTTCCCCCCAACCTTGTAACTAACTAAAATCAACTCCTAGAACATCACGTAAATCACATCTAGTAACTAGGGTCTACCCCCCTAGGCGTCCCTAGGAGTAAGCCTAGACGGAAGAGGTTCAAGTCAAAGTGACAACGTGGGCTTTGAACCTAGGCATTGTGCCTCCAAGGACACACTAAGTGAGCAGGAATTAGCTCATGTTTGCAAGTGTGTATAAGGACGGCAACAAAGTGGCCAAGAGAAAGAACAGGACCATAGTCGAAGCAGCACGGGCAATGATACATGATCAGGGTTTTCCACTGTTTTTATGGGAAGAGGCTAGTCGCACAGCTGTTTATATTCAGAACAGAAGTCCCCACACAATTTTGGGGAAGTTGACACTCGTGGAGGTATTTACAAGTACTAAACCAGATGTGTGTCATCTTCGCATCTGGGGCAGCGTATGTTACTGTCATGTCCTTTTGGAGAAGAGGACAAAGCTGGAACCCACAGCAAATAAAGGGTTGCTTGTTGGATATAGTGAGGCTTCCAAATCCTACAGGATCTTTGTGCCAGCACACAAGAAGATCATAGTGTGTAGGGATGTACGGTTCGAGGAAGAGCATGCATTGAGGAGGTCTAAAGACTTGCAGGCACCAGTGTTACTAGAACCGGACCGAAACTGGTAAAACCAGCCAGTCCGACCGGGCCACGAGCAAAACCAGTTCAAACCGACCATTCAAACCGCCCTTGACCGATTCTATAGGGAACCGGCTGGTTCTTTCAAGAAACTGGTCGGTTCCGTGCGGAACCAGATTTTTTTTCTCAAACCAGTCGGTTTTGTACTACCACCATATGGACGAAAAAGTAAACAGATTTGCAAATTTTTTTTAAAAAATAAAAAAGGGGCATGCAATAGAAGGTTCTAGAAATGTATTTGCCTTCTGGACCAGGGGAATCAAGCTAGGCTTGGAATCCCCCTATTGAATCTACTCATGTTGAGGATGTAGAGATGATGACTCCGAGTCTGAGTCTCAGTCCTCTAAATCTGAGTTTCAGTATGCAGATTCAGATTATTAGATTGCATAGTCTCTACTCTCTAGACTAGACTCTAGAGTTATTTTTGGACTTTATAGGCCATTTAGAGCCTTTTTGATGATATATTTTGATTCAGATATTCATATGACTATGGAGTGCACTTACTCTTAGTGCTATTTTGGTTTTATACACTGTTATTTGTTATATTTATATGAGAAACTTTGCAAATTTGTGTATAATGGTTTGGATTCTCATGGATGCACATGAATATGTTCTTATTTTTCAAAACTTGAATATTTTGTGTATTTTAGTGATGGGTTTTTTGATCTGGTTTTTTTCCAGTTCCGGTTCGGTTCTGGTTTTTTTGGTTGACCAATTCAACGACCGGTCCGGTTCTGGTAACATTGGCAGGCACAGTACCAGCATGGACAGGATTTGGGAGTCAAGCCCGAGGAGGCACAGAGTAAGAGCATCGGATCACATAGTCAGACATAGGTTACTGGTACAGGTACAGTTACAAGTGTTGAGAGGGAGACAGTGGACAGGATCATGAAGAGCGAGATGATGAGGAGGAGGAGCAGCGTGATGCAATTCAACAGGAGCAGAATACTAGGCCACGGCCTAAGTGGTATAAGTCCACAGTCAGTGATTCCAGGTTGGCAGGACTTCCAAAAAGAGATTTCAGACGAAGTAAACCACCAAAGAGACTTGGGTACATGGCATTAATGACACAGCTCATTGATGCAGAGCCTTCCACTTATGAGCAGGTTGCACAGCATAGAGTGTGGCAGGAAGCCATGATGGAGGAATATGCCTCCATTATGAAGAATGATGTATGGGAGGTGGTGCCCAGGCCAAAAGGCAAGAAGGTGCTTGGATCCAAGTGGATCTACAAGGTCAAGCATGCAGCAGATGGAAGCATGGACAAGTACAAAGCCCGCTTCGTGGCCAAGGGGTTTTCACAACGAGAGGGAGTTGACTATGAGGAGACTTTCACCCCAGTGGCCAGGTATTCTTCGATCCGAGTAGTCATATCGTTGGCAGTAGAAAAGGGATGGTGCCTTCACCAGATGGACGTGAAGACTGCTTTCCTTAACGGAGTTGTTGAAGAAGAGGTATATGTTGAGCAGCCAGAGGGATTTGAGGTAGGCAGCAAAGAGACGCATGTGTGTAGTCTAAGGAGAGCATTGTATGGGCTCAAGCAGGCACCTCGGGCATGGTACTCGAGGATAGACATCTACTTGAGGAAGATGGGTTTCCAACGGAGCGAGGTTGATCCAAACCTGTATTTTCTTGTAGGGGAGGTGCCTCTCATACTGGTGTTACATGTAGATGACCTATTTCTGGCAGGGGATGAGCAGTTGATAGCAGATTGCAAGGTCAACCTTGCAATTGAGTTTGAGATGAAAGATGGGCGCTTCTTCTTGGGACAGGGGAAGTATACAGTGGAGATCTTGCATAGGTTCAGGATGACAGATTGTAGGCCCATGTCCACGCCTCTAGTCACAAACTGGAGGAAGATTGATGCATCAGATTCAAAGACAGTAGACCCCACGGTGTATCGTCAGTTAATTGGATCGCTCATGTATCTAGTCAATACTCGGTCAGATATCAGCTTTAAAGTAAACTCTTTGAGTCAATTCACGGTGGACCCTCGGAGAGTACATTGGATAGTTGTGAAGCATGTGCTTCGCTACCTCAGTGGTACAATGGAGTATGGGATGTTATATAAGCATAGTGGTGGAGTGAGATTGGAAGGCTTTACAGATGTTGATTGGGTAGGATGTGCAGAGGACAGAACGAGTACTTCAGGTTATTGTTTCAGCTTTGGATCAGGCATCATTTCCTGGTTCAGCAGGAAGCAAAAATCAGTGGCATTAAGCTCTGTTGAGGCAGAGTACATGGCTATTAGCTTGGCAGCATGTGAGGCACTATGGCTTAGGAAGCTACTCTTGGGATTGTTCAGGAAGGAGCTAGAAGCTACTATGATTCACTGTGACAATCAAAGTTGCATCAAGCTCTCTGAGAATCCAGTGTTTAATGATCATAGCAAGCACATTGATATCAGGTATCATTTCATCTGGGATTGTGTACACAGAGGAGTCGTGACGCTTGATTACATACAAACTGATGAGCAGATGGCAAATATTTTCACCAAGGCACTGAACAAATAGAAGTTTGAAAAGTTCAAAGATCATATGGGGTTGAGACAAAATACCTTCCTCGTCAAGAGGGAGTGTTGAGATTGGATAGCAAGGAAGGTCTTCACCATGCATGGCATCCTAGCATGGAAGAGGACAATGAAACTTATCCAAGTTGATGGGTTAATCTTTTTCTTAAAATTGTACTTAGGAAAAAGTACATTAAATGGGTTATATTTTAACATTGACTTAATGAGTACTTTTTATAAAGTTAAAGTGAGAAATAATTTAAGTTGTGGTCTTTTAATCTAGACCATTGATCTCATAACGTGTATGAGGATCAATCTTGGCCCTCCATCCTTTTGGAGATAGAGTTTCTCACTTGCTCATTGAGTAAAAAGAAGATCAACTTGGAGAGGGGTGCATTATGCACAAGAGAGAGGCAATTTCTTGAAGAGAGAAAGAGGAGAATTGCTTGAGGGTTTGGAGAGAGTTTGCAAGGAGACAAAGGAGGCTTCTACACTGAGATTGGCACATCTTCAACATTGCAGAGGTCTTTTCCTACAGATCTGATCAAGAGGATTTGCAGAAGGGGGCCATACATTTCTTGAGGAGGTTTTGTATTTGGCTGGGCTGATTTTATTGTAAGAGATCTCTATATTTTCCTGTTCAATAATAATAAAATCCAAATCTATTGCACTGGTTTTCCCTCCGGGGTTTTTCCAGGGACGAATTGTCCAAAATTACTTGTGTACATGTGATGTGATTGTTGTTATCTATTACTATTAAGTTCCTGGTTATTATTTTCTGTTGTGTATTATTTATTTGTGAAGAAAACCTGGAAGAATCAGTTAACAGAAAAAATAATTGAATTAGTGAACTGGGTTTGAAGAAAATTCACAGAACCAGCCCATAAACTGATTTGTGCACCGGTCTACTAAAAAATACACAAAATATGCAAAAATTAATAATATATATACACACATCAATGTAAATACAAACCTTTAGACACCAAATATGCAAAGTTTGATCATGTATATAACATGTACGTACTAAGGGTGAATATAGAAAAATGGCATAGAGTGTGAATCGTGATACATATTTGAAACTAAATACATAAACATCAAGGGCCTAAATGGCCTCTAGAGTCCAAAAAACATCATGCTACAACAAATAACTACATATCATCAAAATCATCACCCATATTGGGAAACTCATCATTAGTAGCACCCTTTTCCCCCTCCTCTAGCCTTTGCCTCTACCTCAATCCTCCAAGGACATCAATCAACACCCTCCAATTTTGATGAAACTCCCTAATCCAAGTGTTAAAATAAGGTAGAAAAAACTTTACGCGCCTAATTAGTTATTTTGCTTGAGTGAAAGGTACATTTTTAGTATTTACTATGGTCATGACAGAGGAGTTCAACAATCGGCACCACCAACATTGAGGTACATATAGGGCTTGGTGCTCTTGATTAAATGTCAATCCCATACCCTTGTACATAATAGAATCCAGTGGAAATGATGCAATGTTGCCAACCCTAAGATCCTGAAAACTGTTAAGTATGTTGAATTCTGAATGGGATATGAAATTCTACTTTCCCAATATGAAGTCCAATGAGGTTGGAACCACTCTCAAACATCCTAAAACAATTAATGGTAATGTTAAAATTTTAAGTAAAAGGATAGAAAAGAAAGATAAAGGATAATGTCAACTTTAAAAGGATAGAAAAGAAAGATAAAGGATAATGTCAATGATAAAGGATAATGTCAACTTTTACTTTAAGAATGTAATATTACCAGTGATTACCCAGGTGACAAACTCCTCGGAGCTCAATCCCCTATCTCTATTTTTCAAACCAAGGGTAGGAAGACCAAAAATTAGGGTATAATGTGTTATGGGCGTCAGTGGGGAAATATTTAATATTGCCAATGATTACCAGGGTGACAAACTCCTCAGAGCTCAATCCCCTATCTTTGTTTTTCAAGCCAAGGGTAAAAAGACCAAAAATCAGGTTATAAAGCATTATGGGCTTTAGTAGGGCGATATTTTCCTTTGGCTTGCGATACATCCCCAAAATATCGTGATATATTGAATGTATCACAATATTTTCATAAGAGGAAAATATCACAATATTTTCATAAGAGGTAAATATCACAATATTTTCTGCCAATAATATTGGCTTGGGGTAAATCATACAATATATCGCGATACCGGCGATATATTAGTGATATATGTAACATTGACTAAGACATAAAAAGATGTAATGAACTACAACCTGATCCATTAAGACACACAATTATGGAGTGCACTATATAAACTTGAATGTGGACTCATCATTTCAAGCATTCAACAAGCGTTTATGTTCCCTAGTTGATTGCAATTAATTGTTGTATATGCACTTTTTATTAATAACATGTCCATTTCAATGTTAAGTTCACCAAAAAAACATTAATTCTCTTTAAGGAGGTGGCACTATTAATGAAACTATTTTCATTTGAAATAATACAGCATACTTATCATGCTTCATTTGGAGCCAAAAAAAGATTAGAAAAGAATGGAATTCCCCGGTTGATTGCAATTGATTGGTTTATATGCACCTTTTATTGACAACATGTCTATCTCAGACTCCCCAATGGAGAATTATTTACAATTAAAGGCAACGGACCAAATGTTAAATTTATAAGCAGTTGCAAGAACCATTCTCCTAGAGGATGGCTAAGACCCTAGACGAGATCTAGGGCCCCCAGTGCACTCCTAGGCTACTTCGTCTGGGACCGATCAGTCAGTGCCATGGCAAAAGACCCTTGTTAGGGCCCCCAGTATACGACTGGGGTTCTTGGTCTAGAACCAAGCAGTAAAAACCCCTAAGAGGGCCCCCAGTAGATGACATGGGTTCTTGGTCTAGGACCTGTTATCGCACGGTTTGTAGGAAAGGTCCAAGGGCTTGAGTCAGGGCTTAAAACCGGCGTAACAGGAGCTTCCCCACCCACTGTCACCTCGATGGGGGGCTCTTTCTATTTAGGAGGGCAAGTCCAAGGGAGACGTCCCTAAGGCAATCTGGACAAAGGAAGGCTGAAGGATAAAGGCCAAGTCAAGAAAAACCCCTTCCGCAGATTGCTGCCCAAGAGAGGATA
>JASDQU010244340.1:172451-184080 GCA_032191745.1 Picea mariana
TTTTTTTTTTTTTTTTTCTTTAAAGATCCAAGTTTATAAGGATCCCTCTTTCTTCCGAAGAGTTAAAAGCTCAAAGAGAATATCAATTCTCTGTTGTAACAAGTAATAAAAGTGGGTCTTTGTGCCCAGTTACGTTATCCCCTTTGGGGGATGGGTGTCGTGGTTTGTTTTCTTTGCATAAAGTTGTGCATGCTCTAATCTAACAATCAACTACATAGATCAATCAATACCAAACACACTACAAACACTCTAACTTAATGCATGTTAAATCAATGCTTAGATCTTCATGCAATCCAATTCTTCTTCTTTCAATTTTGTAGCAACAATAATTTGCAGTATCTTGTTGATTTTCTTAATCTTTCAAAAGCAGGGTATTTAATTTTATGTGTTGCAATTTTCTTTTGCAAAGTGTTTGCACAAGTGCCTCAATCTTTCAAAGCAGGGTATATGATCCATCTTTTATTTTTCATTAAAGTAATTGAACCTTGCTAGTATAATAGGAAAATCCTTTAAGATTGTAAGTTCCTTGGGAGGAAAGGGCCTGAAAGTGACCTGCGAAGTAAGACGGTTTGCCGTGTTGTACATCCAGCACTTTCGGTGAGTTTACTGGTGAGACCATTGGGTTTCGGTAAACTCTCAGCGAGTCCAAGCAGAGAACAAGCTTTTTAAGAGGCCAAACACTTTCATTAATTAATCACAAAATTAACCTTAATAAAATCCTCGATCTACACTGCCCACAACTCCATTGAAGGCACTGGTTAAAACATACTATCTGTCGATCTTTGTCTTATGTGAGCAAATTTCATGCATGCTTTAATTGATCTATCTTTCATATGGGCAGTCTTTACATTTATGTATTTCATCTAACTTTATTTCTCAAGTCTTGCAGATCTTGTATCCTTTTATAAAACACATGCATGCTGATGGAATGGTATTTCACTTGATTATCTGATGGTTATATATGCATGTCTACAAAGCAAGTACTTTTGATTATTATGATGGTGAATGATAAATGTTAGTAGATCTAGTTTTATTTTCAAGTAATAAACTCCTAGAATAAAGTTTTCTTTCTTTCATAGTTTAGAAAGCCTTAGTTTATTTTTATAGGGACTACCCCCCTTGGCTTCGCTAGGAGTTGGCCTAGACGGAGGAGTCGAGGATCAGGTGACAACACCTTGACTCGAGACTTGCCCCCAAGGACACACCAAGTGGATTGAAGGTTTCTTCCACGATAACCCAGGTGTGTATTAAGACGGCAACATTTTTGGCACCATTGCCGAGGATAAACCTTTCTATTCCCGGGACACGTCTTTTTTTCTTTTTTGCTTTTTTCTTTGTTTGATGCTTCTGGTTTGGTTATAATAAACTTGATCATCTGGCGACTCCACTTCAAAATAATTTGACAAAGTATTCTGCAAAGAGAAACTCACAGTTTACTTAGCTTCATCCTTAAACCCGAAGGTGTTTTTGGAGGAAGTTATCCAAGCTGTTTTCTTGTAGGATCCTTAATAAATTTTGGGTCCCAATCCATCTCTGTTAGATCTTTCTTTTTTAATAAAGTCTAGTTTAGAAATGGATGATCTTTATAAACCTATTGATTTTTCTGCAATAAGTGGTTATCCACGTTTGATTCCAGAAAAAGCAATTGAAAATTTGCCTTATTTTCAAAGTAATAATGTTGTTGATGCTAGACGTCATGTTCAGAGAGTTACACATTGCTTCAATAAATGGTGTTGCAATGCCTTATATGAAGATGTGGGAATGAAATTGTTTATCTTGTCTTTTGATGATGATGAGCTTGATTGGTTTACAAAACTTAAGGATAAACAGGTTAGAACTTACAAAGAGTTGACTAATGCTTTCATGGAAAAATGGAAGGAGAAGGAACCTCCAGTTATAAAGACAGTCAGTTCAAATACTTCACCAGATTTTGATGAGAAATTTACAGATGTCATTCAGGCCATGAGATTCTCTCATGCAATACAGTTAAAGGACATGGAAGCTCGCCTTGCAGAGGCAGAAGCTTGTATCAAATATTCACACCCTATGGAGCCAAAGCTTCACAATGAACAAGAAAAGGAGTTTCATTTAGAAATTCTAGAAGAGCCTATAGATGAGTCATTAACTGGTCATGAGGAAACACATGATTTTGAGTTTGAAATGATTGAGTATCCAGATAATTCAAATCCCCACCCTCCTCTCGAGGAATCCATCTCCATAGAGAAGATCTTCGACAACTATGATGAACCTGAAATGATCAGTGAAGCAGATTCCTTGATAGTTCCAGTTCCAGCTCCAATCTCTCAAACAACAGATAACTTAATGACAGATGATGGGAAATTGGAAGATAGCTTCAGTTTGACAACTCCGGATCACTATGAGCAGTGGTTAGCCTTCCACCATGACATTCCAGTGCAGAGCTTCATTAAAGACTTACAAGGCTTACCAAACTTCAAAGTTTGGTTGAATAAAAACAAACATATGTTTCTTGGGTGGTTGGATCCCAAGAAAAGGGCCAAGTTGATAAAACTTGGAAAAGGATCTTCAAAGAGTCGTCCCGGACATGGATTATTCAGACATCTGAGGTCTTGTTTCATCCATGACATGGCTAATGCATGCAGTTTCTATTTCAGCCAGTCAGACAGTGGAAAGGTTAAAGCTACTAGTGAGTAGACGAATTTTCAAATGTCTTCTTCAATAATGTTATTTGATGCCATGAGGCATCCTCTGTAATGTATCTCTAACCCTTTCCTTTGCAATTTAAATTTCATTTATGTTTACTTCCTTCGTTTATACTTTATGAATAATAGTTCATGTTCATTTTTGTATTTACACATATAATAATTGTGCAAATTCAATTTACACTTGGTCTTCATATACATGTGTCACTGATGTTGTTTTTGGCGAGATGTTTGTGATGTAGGGACATATTTTGGATTCTCGCATGCTCTCCCTTTCTATAAAAGGATCAAACACACGTCCACATATGGAGCCTATGTTATCCACCAATTTGCACAAGCTGGATTTCCTGAAGAGTCGCCAAAGAATGAGCATTCAATGCTCGCATATGCAGAGTTCAGTGATTCAGCAGGCCTTAGAAGGGCCACTTTTTTTGTATTTCCACTATTGTAATAAATGTTCTAAGTATGAGATATTGTAAAAGGCTATTGGCCACCCTTGATCTGGGAGTGGGCACATACTCCGGAGTGTTTTTTTTTACTTGTTAATTATTTTTTCTGCTTGCTTTAGTGAGCTTTTGCTTGCCTTAGTGAGCGATTAAATAATTTCTAAGTTTTTTCACTCAGAAAAAAGACTTGCTCCAAAGCCGAAGTATGTGTTGACAAGCAGGTCTCGGCATGGAAATCCAATGTCTAGTGTCAAAATGTATATAAGCTTATACTAGAACATAGTGTCCGAGTTATTTGGAAATTGCGGCTAAGTCTGCTAGGTTTTTTTTAAGTTTTTAGTGAATTAATTAAATTCCCGCAAAATTGGAATTTATTAATTCTAAGTCAATAAATGTAAAAATATGGCATTAAACATTATCAGATGCCATATTTACTGTTGTTTTCCAGTCCAGAGCATGATGTAAACCCCTATTTCCCACCTTTCGAGGCAAAAAAACGATTATTATCGCTAAAAAAAAAATATTACTCGAAAAATGCAGAAAATGGGCAATTAATTGAGTTTCCTAATTTTTAGGAACACTGGGAACATGATTTAAAGTTGTTTTTAGGTGTCCCTAGTTGACTAAAGATTAAATTGAGTCAACTAAATGAGGGGAGGTCGACCTTTTGGGTGACATGGCATTAGGAGGAGTTCCAAATAAAGGAACTCGACTCCTTTTTCTTAGGTGGTTCCTCACGCATCTCTCATATGGCCCACGCTTCCATTCACTCCCAAACCTCTCTCTTAACTCACGCTTCCACTTCTTCCCTACGTCACCTCCCACTCAACTCTACCTACACTCCCTCAATCCCTACATAGACTCTCCCTCAATCTTAGTGCGCCATTCCCTCACCACTCATGCTTCCCCCAATCCTCCAAAACCCTAAACCTAACCCTATGCGTTGCCTACTTGGGAATCTCCACCTCCATGCCTATTTAAGAGAGGTCGACCCTCCTCATTGGGGGTTGAGTCTTGGGTGAAKAAAGTCTGTAATACTTTGTAAGCATTTGAATAAAGAAGACTTTGGAGCTCTATTGTTGTGGATGCTATGTGTGGATGCTTGGATCTAGTATAGTTTGTATGAGGTAATCTGTATCTTGTTATTTAATTTTATGTATCTATTGGCAAAGGCTTAGAAGGTATGATATCATACAGTAGGATAAGATAAATCTAGTTTGATTCATCTTATTTCTTCCTTATAAATCATAGAATTTTATATTGCATGCTTCGTCTTCGGTTAAACTAACATGCATGTTTGAGCTTTGTTTTGTGTAGGGAAGACCTTTTGATAAATATTTGCAGGGTTGAAGTACATTGTTGCAGGTTCCTCAAGCTTGGAGGATTGATAGGTTGTTGCTTCAACCGTCATTGTCCAAGATCTTCAAAGGATTGAGCTCCCTCTACTCTTCATCAAAGGACCCCATCGCCCATAAACTTCAATGCTTGAAAGAAAAAGGATTCTTCTTCTCCCTCTCATTTCTCTTTAAAATCATTTGGTTGCTCTCATTGCATGCTTAAGAATTTAGTTCTAAATCAAAAGTTTTAATTAGTTTCCTTTGCATGCAAAGTTTCTAGATCTTGTTAGAATTTTTTCAATTTGAAGAAGTAGATCTAGGGCATTTTCTAGCTCCTTTTTGCCTAGATTTGAAGCTAGTTAAGTGCTTTGTTTTGAGTTAAAAATCAAGATAACTAACTGCCTTATGCTTGTTGTTTTATGACAGCAAACAGAAATAGTTAGAAGAGCCTAAGTTTAGTCCATGCAAGCTACCCAAAAGACCCTAAAAATTTGTAGTTTTGCCTTAGAAAATTTCTGAAAATTTTGATTAAAAATTTTGATTTGTTTAAAAGATTTTTGCTATCACTTCTAATCTTATCTGCTTGCTGTTTTTTGGCAACAAATACAGGTCCAAGAGGAGGTTCTGCTCATTTTGGGTGGATTTCAAGGTTTCCAAGGACCCTGGGGGGATTTTAACTTCGTTTTTAGAAGTTTTCCTTTTCTTCTCCTTTTTTTTTTTTTTTCTCTTTAAAGATCCAAGTTTATAAAGATCCCTCTTTCTTCCGAAGAGTTAAAAGCTCAAAGAGAATATCAATTCTTTGTTGTAACAAGTAATAAAACCGGGTCTTTGTGCCCAGTTCCGTTATCCCCTTTGGGGGATGGGTGTCGTGGTTTGTTTTCTTTGTGTAAAGTTGTGCATGCTCTAATCTAACAATCAACTACACAAATCAATCAATATCAAACACACTACAAACACTCTAACTTAATGCATGTTAAATCAATGTGTTGACTGCCTATTCAGCTAGGGGTCAACTCATGTACCATGAAGATGTGTCACCAAATGAAGATTTGTTGAAGACAATTTGGTTCTACTTGGGCATTTGATGTCCCAGCACAAAATTTTTGTAAACGAAAT
The DNA here is from genome assembly GCA_032191745.1 of Picea mariana. Taxonomy (NCBI): domain Eukaryota; kingdom Viridiplantae; phylum Streptophyta; class Pinopsida; order Pinales; family Pinaceae; genus Picea; species Picea mariana. The sequence continues at coordinate 178,032 of JASDQU010244340.1, forward strand.
TTCCGCACCCCTGCGTGGGTTAATAATGTAATGAGTCTGCATGGATCATAGTTAGGTCAGGTGCCTTTGGATGTTTCCATTGGGGGAGTTCCTTTCACCGAGGGTTTTTTATCCTCAGGTTGTCAACCGGGCTCTCGGGCCTGGTTGGCTTCCCTTGAGTTTTTCCCTCCTCACATGCAATAATTTCCTCCAGAGTGGTGAACGGCGTCCTAGTGGTCTCGTCCTTTGGTATCCTTTGTTTAGGAATGTTGTAAATGACTATGTCAGACAGTGTCTAAAGTTTCGCGGAATTTCGTCGAGTCTAGATAGGTTTTTTTTAATTAATTAAATTATTAATAATTTAATTAATTAATTATTTTTTTTGAGCTAATAATGTAAAAACTCGGTCTTGGGGATTTTGATAGGGGTATTTGTGCTCAAAAGAAATGGAACGGCACCCCCTACACCCGTAGACCAAGTTTCAGCTCAGTCGGACAAGTTTTACTATGGCTTAGTTCACTTAGAGTCAGAGTCAGTCAAAACAACAATTTTAATTGCTTATGTGACATTAGTAAAATGTCAAAATTTTGTAATTATTGAGTTAGCGAGTTAGTGGTAAGGTGGCAATGAGCAAGTTAGACCCCCTTAACCTACCCAAACCCATCCTAACCTCTTGAAACCTTAGTCTACCCACTTAATCAACTTTATCACCCCTTTTTCCCTTGCCCTAAGGGGAAAAACGACCCCCCTTAACCCAAACTTTAATAAACTTCACTTAAACCTTAATCTTTTCACATGAAACCTTGTGTGGGCCCCTCATATATGAGGTGCGCCCTTCCTAAGCTTACACTTCATCTTTCCCATGGCCCACGCTCCACATCTCTTACACATGTGGCGCCCCTCCTCTATACCTCACGCCCCCCTCACTAAACTCACGCCCCCTCTCTCCTTTTGCCACACGTTTGGGCCTCCACTTGTATTGTGGGCCCCTCTCATAAGAGGTGCGCCCTCCTTGACCTATCATTTCACTCTCTTATTGGCCCACGCCCTCCATGTCATCAATCCTATGCTTGAAACCCTAGAGAGGGCGCCCCTTCCATAGAGATTCTCAATCTCTCTCTAGATTTGACACTTGGCTTCAATCAAAGGCCCCTCTCTTTGCCTCTTGAGCTATAAGAGAGACCCCTCCTCACTCATTTTCTTCATCTTTCTTTGAGCTACTGTTATGTTGCTGAAATTTCATTCCATCCTCTTGCTCTTGCCACCAAGCCACCCATTCATTTTCTCTTGAGAGTTTTACTCTCACATTTTGGAATAATAGAGAAAAGCTTTGGAGGATTACGAAGAGATTGAAGAGTATTCTTGTTCCTTCCTACACATGAGATGACCTTCATGGTTTTGGTTTGTGGTATTGTATCAAATAGATCTTGAGTTCAAAGTATTTTGCTTAGGTAAACTAGTTGAAGAGTATCACTTGCTAGTTTATGTTCACCTTGAATAGCTTAGGATTCGTAAGTATTTCGTTCTAGGTTTTATTCAAGTTGACTATCTATTTCCATGCTTCACCACTCTCTTTGAGTTTTGCAGGTCACGTCAATAGGATTATTGGGATAGCATCCGGATGGAGTCTACCCTTATTCCTTACTCAAACTCCTAGCTCTTTCATATTGTCCATTTTATTTCTGCATACATCTCAGCTTTATTTCAACATACTAACACTCTTAGATAGGTCATATAACCATATTTTTCTTGCAGAATTTTATGTGAAAATTTTCTGTGTTAAAGCAGAAAATTTTCTCTAACGTTTGGTGGTGTTTTTCAGCATTTCCACCAAGCTTTTGCTTGCTGGTTTTTGCAGAAACTTACCAGCAACAAGGGGAAACTTTGCCGAAATTCGTCCACAAGCTTCAGCCAAGACATATCTTCAGTGGGTAACGAATTTCTAACGTTTTCCTAGTGTATTTTTGTGTATTTTTGTACATTTCAAGCTATTTTTGTTGATATTTCTGTACATTTGTAAAGCTAATTCATCGCCGACACCTTGGGAGTGTGCTTGGCCTAGCCAACCCCCCAAAATCGTCTTGGCTTAATTTATTGTTTCATTTCTAAGTCATTTAATCATTTTTTTACTTTTTTGGGGTTAATATTGCTAAGATAGTCTCTGCCTGAGCAGTCGGCCAGGAGCCTACCTGACATTCTCTCTCTCCGGATCTCCGGAGCTACGAGAACGAAGGTTGAATGCCCTGCTTTCCTGTGCAGTTATATCTTAGGGATATTAATCTAATGTGCCGACACCTTGGGGGAGTCATCCCCAAAATTGCCTCGGCCTAAAGGAAGCTTATTTTTGATTCAGTCTTGTTTTTCATATTTGCCGGCACCTTGGGGGAGTCATCCCCAAAATCGCTTTGGCTAAGGGAAATCAATCTCTAACTTATTTCTATTGTTTATCTTGCCGGCACCTTGGGGGAGTAATCCCCAAAATCGCCATGGGCTTAAGGAAAATTAACTTGTGATGATTTACATGCTATCTTGTTAGAATATTCTTAGATTATCATCATTTGCAAGTTTTATCTTTTTTTTTAAGCTATCTCATGTTATGCCTATGCTCTCATGATGAATGACTAGATGTTAGATGCAATCCCAAATGCTATAGCTCGTCTTTTCATTTAGTTCTTTCAAATCCTAGTTGCATATGTGTGAGATGGTTTAAAAGTTTTGTTTAGATCTTTTTTGATACTCACTTTAGCTCACGTCCTCTTTTCTTTTGCAATTTATGATGGTGGATGGATGATATGTTGATGTGGAATATCTATTGAGCTCACGTCCCTGTTCATGGTTTAATCACTTTATCTATGCTCACGGCCTAGTTCATTGTTAAGCACTCACTTCTCTAATGCTCACGTCTTTGTCTTTTGGTTAATAAACTATATATTTGGGCTCACGTCCTTGATTCATGATTGAGCACTTAACACTTGAATGCCCACGTCTTGGTTCTTTTTTTGCATCCACGTCTTAGTTTACTTCAAGCACATCTTACATATTTGATCTCACGCTTATGATTATAATGCTCCACATGTTAAACATTTGATGCTCACATCTTAATTCATGGTTTAAGCTCTCCACGTCTAACATTTTAATGCCACGTCTTGCACATATCTTGCGTTTATGAGTTGGATGTTTACATGTAGATCACCTTCACGTCTTGTTATTTGATGGTTTAAGGCATATGCACCCACGTTTATATCTTGCAGAGTACTCACGCTTCAATCTTTAATTTTCAGTTCATGTGTGGAATGTTTATGGGTTTAATGGTTTAATATCTTGCAACATTCTCTTCATATGATCACATGTTGATGGTATAACATGGTGCTATATTTTCCTTACATTTTGACATGTTAATGATGATCTGATTACACGTTGCAAGCATCGTTTTACATACATTTTGCTCACGGCCATGCGCTAAAAACATAATTTTTGAAGGTCTAAAACTTGTTTAAAAGCAACCCAACGCACTTAAAGACCCACCCGCGGGTCCTAATAACTTTTAGTAACATTTTAGGGGCTTCATTCATCTGCCTCCACCATCTAAAACGGGTTTGAGGGACAGTCCAGGCGGTAGTGGTGGGGGACCGTCCCGTGGTTTCGTTGGGGAGATCCCGTGACTGGACTACCTCTTACTGTGCGGGCTGACCTTGGAAGCTAGGGTAAGGCCTCGTTAGCCTTACTATCTTGAGCACCGGGCAGTCATTTGGCCAAAGGGGGAAGAAGCTTGAAGCACACACCTAGTTAGGGGGAAGGGAAATTAAAATTTATAAAATCTTTAAACAAGTACAACACTTAGTTGCATAGATCACATGTGTATGTTTGGGGGGTATTAGATGTATGCATAGGCAAACACACTTGCGATATATTTCATTGTTTATCTATCTTTATTGCAACTATATGTTTGTATCCCTTCTGTTTACATGAGCAATTGCTTTACTTATTGAATATCTTGTCTATTTGCTTATTGTGGTGTGGATCAGGGAAGTTTTGAGTATCCCACTTGGGGAGGCAATACTTCTTTTGATCCTTAAGTGCTTTTGTGATTGTTGCCAGTGAAGGCAGTCCAAATGGAGTAAGTGCCATTTGGGGCATGCTTGGCTTTGGTGTGTTAATTTCTTATATCTTGTCATATCTTGTACATCTTGTTACATTTGTATATCTTTGTATCTGATTAGTGTATCTTGTATCTAGCTGATGTATCCTTGTAACTGATTTGTAAATCTTGTAAACATTGTAACACTTAGACATTCTTTGTGTAGTTATAATCTTGTGGTTTGGGGTAGTTTAAACTTGTGTCAATTGTAAAACTGTTGTAATTGAACCACCCTCAAACCTTAGTCGACCCCATTGCCCAACATAGGCACTAGTCTTAGTTGACTTAGGAAAAGGGCGGACTCTCATGATAGATTAGATTTGCACTTGCATTGCTGCCTGATCATCTTAGGTTAGTTTTCCCTTTGGCCTATAACGAATTGAAACCAACTCCTAGAACATCAACTTTAAAATTAACTTAGTAACTAGGGACTACCCCCCTTGGCTTCCCTAGGGGTAAGCCTAGAAGGAAGAAGTTCCAGTCAAGGTGACAGTGTGGACTTGGAACTTAGACTTTGTGTCTCCGAGGGCACACTAAGTGAGTTGGACTTAGCTCACGTTAGCAAGTGTGCATTAGGACGGCAACACAATGCTTAGATCTTCATGCAATCCAATTCTTCTTCTTTCAATTTTGCAGCAACAATAATTTGCAGTATCTTGTTGATTTTCTTAATCTTTCAAAAGCAGGGTATTTAATTTTATGTGTTGCAATTTTCTTTTGCAAAGTGTTTGCACAAGTGCCTCAATCTTTCAAAGCAGGGTATATGATACATCTTTTATTTTTCATTAAAATAATTGAACCTTGCTAGTATAATAGGAAAATCCTTTAAGATTGTAAGTTCCTTGGGAGGAAAGGGCTTGAAGTGACCTGCGAAGTAAGACGGTTCGCCGTGTTGTACATCCAACACTTTCGGTGAGTTTACTGGTGAGACCATTGGGTTTCGGTAAACTCTCAGTGAGTCCAAGCAGAGAACAATCTTCTTAAGGGGCCAAACACTTTCATTAATTAATCACAAAATTAACCTTAATAAAATCCTTGATCTACACTGCCCATGACTCCATTTAAGGCACTAGTTAAAACATACTATTTGTCGATCTCCGTCTTATGTGAGAAAATTTCATGCAAGCTTTAATTGATCTATCTTTCATATGAGCAGTCTTTACATTTATGTATTTCATCTAACTTTATTTCCCAAGTCTTGCAGATCTTGTATCCTTTTATAAAACACATGCATGCTTATGGAATGGTATTTCACTTGATTATCTGATAGTTATATATGCATGTCTACAAAGCAAGTACTTTTGATTATTATGATGGTGAATGATAAATGTTAGTAGATCTAGTTTTATTTTCAAGTAATAAACTCCTAGAATAAAGTTTTCTTTTTTTCATAGTTTAGAAAGCCTTAGTTTATTTTTATAGGGACTACCCCCCTTGGCTTCGCTAGGAGTTGTCCTAGACGGAGGAGTCGAGGATGAGGTGACAACACCTTGACTCGAGACTTGCCCCCAAGGACACACCAAGTGGATTGAAGGTTTCTTCCACGATAAGCCAGGTGTGTATTAGGATGGCAACAAACCCAATTAGTGGATTCAAATGGGTCTTTGATCCTCGGGAGGGGACTTCTTAGGTCATTTGTCATTTGTCCTATGTTGGGACTGTTATCGCACGGTTTGTAGGAGAGGTCCAAGAGCTTGAGTCAGGGCTTGAAACCGGCGTAACAGGAGCATCCCCACCCACTGTCACCTCAATGGGGAGCTCTTTCTATTTAGGAGGGCAAGTCCAAGGGAGACGTCCCTAAGGCAATCTGGACAAAGGAAGGCTGAAGGATAAAGGCCAAGTCAAGAAAAACCCCTTCCGCAGATTGCTGCCCAAGAGAGGATAGTCAAGGAGATAAAACCACTGATGATGCACCTGTTTGCGAGACAAAAC
>JASDQU010244340.1:192357-204015 GCA_032191745.1 Picea mariana
TTATAACCTTGAGTTTACCCTAAATCCAAAACCCTATATCTCCAAAAGTAATAAAGGGCTGAGATTAAATCTCACCTTCAATTTAGATCTAACAATTAGGACTTAATTTAATTACTAATGCCAATTACTTAAGCATTTGATTAAATTAAACTCACATTAATTACAAAAGTACATTCACTTTATTAATCACTTATAAAGTGAATCTCCTAAGGTTCTAAGAGGTATAAGGATGACTCCCACGTGTGGACACAAACCAACGTGGAAGTACATGTCTAATGCTACTTAAACATCAATACTCCCTCTTAGCGAGGAAGGTACTTCTACCACCCTGAGGTGGCTCTGTCTTCACTATCAGATCTGCTACCATGGCTTCTCTCCAATCCATCTAATTGGTTGCTCCCTCTGAAATGAAAGCTATCTCTACCATCTCACTCGGACCCTTCTTCAGAGACTTGTTTCCTTTGAACATGCTCCCAGAAGCATCCTGCATGGCCATCTCGTACTGTGACTCCTTCTTGACAAACTTGGAAGGTTGCTCCTTCCCACCTAAACTTGAAGGTTGACTCCCTCTAAGCTGCTCAACCTTCGGAGCTACCTGCTCCTTGTTGTTTGCCACTCTACTACATGCCATTGCTCACATAGGCTAGCCCTTTAGCCTATACAAGTTGCTCTCTCTAACTCCAAAAACCATTACTGTGTCTGAGCTAGATCCTCTGGGCTTGATCAATGCTTGTCCATCCTGGAACGCTACGTCGAATCCCTTCTTCTAAATCACTGAGACTAAGAGCACACTCCTCCAGAGTTCTGGCACCCATAACACGTCCATCACTCTGTAATGTCCCCGCTTTGGGACATCATCACATTGCAAAGATTTATGATGACCAGAGTAGCCAAATGGTTGTTATAGCGAGTACAGGGATCATTGAGAGCCATTTTGGGGTCCGTCTTGCATCACTCATCCCATTTCATCATCATGATCCATTCCGCACAGGTTGGCCTTGGTTTCGTTGCATTCCGACGATTTCCATGATTTTGAGTATTTTGAGCTATAAGTTAATTAAATTCATTGAAGAGGTCATTTTGGGCACATTACTTGGAGGAACCTCTCAGTGTAATAGCTCATTGGAATCAGGAGGAGAAACACTACAGGATGGGATGGTGAGAAGTGAATTTCAGTGACCAAGGAAGCCACAAGGAGAGATAAGGCGCTTTTCAAAGGTAAAAAGGTTAATTAATTAATTAAGGTGATTTAATTAATTAATTAAATATTAATAAAATGAAAGTCACTTTGGAGGAAGAAGGTGAGCAGGAAGTATAAAGGAAAGGCAAGGGCCTCTATTCATGGATTGATGTATGTCTATCATTTTGATATCTAGCTTCTAGCTGCTTCTAGCTAGAGGGCCCATCTCTTGGGGGGTTTGAAGGTTTTGACTTAACAAACCCTAGAGGACAATTCGGTGGTGAAAGATTCCACCTAGCTTGTCCCAAGCTTGGTCTCGGAGATGCAATACTCTCCCACACCATTCTAGTTCCAGATCTACTCAGTTGCAGGAGGATTCTACATCAGTTACAGGTGCAGAGAGAGAGAGGGTGCACCAGTTGTGGGTTTCCAGCAAGAGGGGCGCACCATCCATTGAGGGAGGATTCGTTCTAGTTGAGGAGAAGAGCTTTTGGGAATCCAGGTATTGGGTTTTCCTTGCAGGTACCATAGCACCATTATTGGATGTTTTCGGAGGTATTCTTATGGAGGATTGATTTGCATTTGAGAGTGGGACGATTTCCCTAAGAGGAGGGCGCACCATTCTTTGGAGGGTGGCTAGATCTAAGGGTCTAGCAGGTATTTTGCCTAGTTGAGCACTGGGGTTTTCATTGTCGTGCCCCGATCTATCATTCTAATGGATTGGTGGAGTTGTTGGAGGTCTCTAGGAGGGAGGCTGAATTATCTAGGGTTTCAGGCATCCAGGGGGGCGCACCATTCCTTGGAGGAGATTCAGATCCATAGGGTTTGAGAGGGATCTTGGGGATTTGAGCACCTGGGTTGTTCTTGCAGTGACCCGATCTACTATTCCACTCATTTGGAGGCTTCCTTCAGTTGGGCCGAATTATTGAGGAGCTTCAGCATTCCAGCAAGGCGTGGCATCTTCCAGCTTGAGGGTTTAGCATTTCTTACAGCCCAGATCTACTCTTGCATTGGTCTTCAATGAGTATTCGGCCTTGGGAGGCTTGTGGCATCTTCTATTAGAGCATTTTGTAGCAACTTCTATCTTCTTTATTGGAGCCATTTGTTGAGCATTCCAGATCGACCTTCTCATTGTAGCAGGTTCTTCTATTTATGAATAATATCAAATCTGAGATGTTTTGGCTTGTCTATCATATTGTTGATCTTGCATATGATTGAGGTATGTTCCATGATTGTATCTTCTTGTTTATTGTTGCAAACACACATATAAACCATCAGTAAAACCCTAAGCGTAACCGTAAGCAAAGTGTTTAACAAAATACCACAACCAGAAAAGTTTTAAAAAGACACCAAAAACCGTGATGTTCCTTGCATCTTGGCTTGGGAACTTTACACACTCTCAACACACCTCCTAACTCCATCTGGAATGGCACTATCCAAACCACTTTACTGCATGCTTGGTGCCCATACCAAGTTCCACATGCACGTCTAGGTCTGACTCTATGAAGCTCTCGAACGGCTCCTATGCTCCTATCATATGACATGTGGCTCCGCTATCTAGCAGCCACGCACCAGCTGAAATGGTGCCTGAGGAAAGATGGGAAACAAGTAAGAACTCATTCTCAAACTTCTTGGCAAACTCATCCACTTAAGCCTTTGCCAACGCTGCTACCTCTGATTGCATCCAGTTTCCACCCTTCTTCCTCTCCGAACACTGTGAAGCATAGTGTCCCTTCTTATGACAATGAAAACACTTGACCTTACTTAGGTCCTTCCTTGTGCCAGCTTGTGAAGATGAATCTGCACCTGTGTTCTTCCTGACCTTCCCCTTGCCCTTCTTTGCCAAACTGGCAAGTGCAAGGTTCTCCTCATCATCATCCTCCTGCGGGCCTCCCAGAGCCTCTTGACAAGTCTCCTCCTAGATGCAATCATCCAACAATCGGTTGAAGTCTGGAAGCTTCTCTCGAGCACAAATGCCTTCGATGAATGAAGTCCAAGGCTTGGTGAAAGCATTGAAGGCCACCCTCACTAACTCTCGCCGACTGCCCCCAGCTGATCACGAACCTAAGTGATCTTGGTGAGATAACTGGTCACTAAATCAGTCAGACATCTTGGTGTTCCTGAGTCGATCCCTCAATACCATCTTTTGGTTCTCAATATTACTCTGAAACAGATTTGTCATAGTCGAGAACATCGCATTGGCTGATTTTTTCTCAAATAGATGAGGGACAAGATGATCCCTCACCGAATCTAAGATCATCCACATTGCCTTGGCCTCCTTTGCCTCGTGCTTGGCCAGCTATGTAGGATCTGTCGACGCGGTCACTGCAGTATTTGCATGACTTCACAGTCCATTCTCCCTCAAGAGAAACATGATCCGCACTTTGAATGGAAGAAAGTTAGAGGCACCCTCCAACCAGTCCTCATACCTCAAATCAATTGCTACCATCTCCAAGATCTAATCTGAAAAACACAAAAAAAATGTGCCTAGTCCCTCAAGCACGAAAACCAAAAGAAAATTATGGATGCCCGGATCCTTGCCCGGTGCTAGGACTCTGTTGCCCACTGCCCAAACCCCTGTTGCCCACAGCTCGGACCCCTGCCCGAAGCTACCCAAGGCTGTCTACATCCTTTTGTTGTTGTTTAGGGCTCCTGTGGTCTTGGTTAACTACTACATGGCTACTTTCTGGGATGCCCGAGCCCTCCTAGGTTGCTCGACGCTTCCTGGGCTGCCCAGCAACTTCTGTGGTCTGTTGCCTGCTAGATGGGTCACTTGGCGGCCTGCCTATTGTTCCTGGAGGCTACTATCTAGTTGGCGGCCCTGCTAGCCAGTTGATGCAACTTCGATGGTTGGCCGACAGTGGCGGCTGAGCCCTGGCAGCTGGTTACCCCGCGCGCAACCTGCTCCAGCAGCTGGCCCGCGACGACTCCTTGCTTGCAGCTGTGACTACAGTTTCTCCATGGTCGACCACCACCTGCGTCACCTCCTACCTCTTGTTGTCCATCAACCTCCTCGTTCACACTCCTACGCCATCCAATGATGGCACTCTTCCACTCGGTCGATCTCAACTCTACAACTCCCTAACTCAGCCCATGACCAATTCTCTAGGCCATAACCCTCAACCCGAACTACAGCCACGTCCTGTGTGGCACCTCATGCCACTCCTCCTCACATGCCCAACACAGATCTGTACAACCTCCCTTGCTAGCCCTTGTGGCTCTTCTACTTCATGCGACCGTACATTCTCTCAGCGTACGACTAAGCACACAGAAGGTATGTGTGCAGTCGTACCTGTATACATCTGTCGTACGATTGATTTCCTTCTTCTTTTTTTAATTTAAAGTTTCCCTACAACCTTTAAAATTAAAATTTTCCTACACTGCAAAATAATCAACTATGCAACTTAGTTTCCCTCGAAGTTTGCGCTCTGATACCATGTTAATTTTCCTTAACCCAGCACTGGCAATTAATTTAGAATAAAACGAATTTATGGAAAAAATGCACAACTGAGTTATTAACTAAACATTACAGCAGAAGCAAATAAAAACGGAAACCAAACACATTGCACATGAAATTTCTAGGTAAATTACCCCTGGAAAAACACCGAAGGGAAAACCAATTCTGTGAGATTTATTATTATTAATCTGGGCTCCCTTCCTGGGATAATGGCCCAACTGAGGAATACAAAACAGCAAATAGCCAAGCCCTACAAACCTCAAGATCAATCCTTCGAGCTTGTTGGTTGGCTGCTATCTCCCTTGTTGCCCCTGCGCTCCTTTCCTCAACCCCTGACACTTGGATGAGTGTCCTTCTCCACGCAATCAATGAGAGCTCACTCTCTCACTCTATGTGTGTATATTATGTCTCATACTCTCACATATGCTGCCTTTTATAACCTTGAGTTTACCCTAAATCCAAATCCCTAGATCTCCAAAGTGATCAAGGGCTGAGATTAAATCTCACCTTCACTTTATATCGAAAGACTAGGACTTAATTTAATTACTAATGCCAATTACTTCGGCATTGAATTAAATTAAACTCACATTAAATAAAAAAGTACATTCACTTTATTAATCACTTATAAAGTGAATCTCATAAGGTTTTGAGAGATAATAAGGACTACTCCCACGTGTTGACACAAACCGACATGGAAGTACCTGTCCGATAGTACTAAAACATCAACAGAAAGAACCTGAGAAAGAGCAACCAAGTTCCAATGCCATTACTCCTTCACAATCCTTATTTAAAATGGAAGCAAAAGTGGATATCGAGCCATACCAAGGTGAGATCAATGCAGTAAAGTTGAATCACTGAATGCAACAATCAGAGGTATGTTTCAATGTCCACCATATAGAAGAAGAGCAGAAGATTTTGTTTGCCAGACTGAAAATTAGAGGGCAGTGCATTAACCTAGTGGGAAAGTCACACAAAGACACTTAGGCTAGAGGGTGATCCACCAATAACTAAGTGGGAGGATTTTAAAACCCTCATTAAGTCCCAGTTCTAGCCTATTGGGTATGTAGAGGACCAATGAATGTGTTGGCATTACTTCATGCAAATGCAAGGGCAAAGTGTGCAAGAGTACACCACCGAATTCAGAAAGATGGCTATCATGTTGTGTATCTCGCCCAAGAACCTAGATGTACTCTTCAAGTATTTGGGGGGTCTACACAGTCATTTGCAAAAGCAAGTGATAGTCTTAAAGCCTAAGATAGTTGATGAGGCCTATGTGCAAGCATAGCATCTGGAAAATATAGGCCACAAGAAAGGACAGGCAAGTAGTTCCAAACAGAAAGAGCACCAAGACATTTCTAAGAAGGGGGAGAAGAAGTGGAAAGGGAAAGACAAGAAGACGATAGCAACTGCACATCAGTGCAGGGATCCAAGTAACCATTGTAACCATTGCAATATTGATGGTCACACTGAAGAAAAGTGTTGGAAACTACATCCAAAGCTGAACCCTAAGAACTGTAAGAAGGATGCCAAGAAGAAAAACCTTCTAGTCACGGATTCAAGCAATCGGGTAGAGAACAACTCAGATGTGGATGAGAAGATTGTCTACACTTTAGTGCAGAAGGAGGTGAATACGAGTAGCCTTCATCAAAAGAAAGAGAAGAAGAAGACAAAACTCATCCATATCAAAATCTAGGTCAAGAAGACCAAGGTAGATGCTCTATTCGATTCTGGTTCACAGGCCAATCTCATAACAGTCAATCTATTCAGCAAGCTTGGGTTGGAGGTTCATGATCATCCAAGCCCATATCCATTGGGGTGGGTAAACAAGGATACAAAGATCAAGGTCACGAAATAGTGTAAGATCAAATTTGTTATAAGTGCAGATTTTAATGATGAAGTGGAGTTAGATGTAGTACTACTTGACGTGTGTGAAGTAGTGTAGTACTGCTTGACGTGTGTGGAGTAGTGTTTAGAATCCCCTATGGGTAAATGAGGGATGCAATCTTCATGAGAGAAAACCAGTACCGCTTGATCGAGTATGGGAAGTCTTTCATAATCGATGCACATAAAGGTAAATCGAAGATCTCACCAGTAAGTGCCAACCAAGCCAAAAAGTTGATTAGTTCAAGTAAGAAGTATGTTTTTCTTTTCTTACGAAAGAATCAATCAGGTGATGGATCGATAAGAGAAAAGGCATCCTTGGAGGGATGTACTAAAGAGCAAAAACCGCAGTTGGAGGAGTTGCTACAAGCCTACAGAGAAGTGTTCCAGGATCCTAAAGGGCTACCACCTAAGAGGGAAGTGGAGCACAAGATACAGTTGTTGCCCGACTCCCCATTACCAAATATTGGGCTAAATAGACAGTTTGTTTTGGAACTAGATAGACAGTTCCAACAGTTGCTTGAGCAGGGAGTGATTCGACCAAGAATTTCACCTCGTGGATCACCTATCATCACCGTACCCAAAAAGGGGACTTGGCGGATGTGTATCAACTAAAAATCTTTGAACAAGATTACACTCAAGAATTGGTACCCTATGCCCAGGATCAACGATTTGTTAGACCAATTGTAGCATGCCAAGTACTTCACCAAGTTGGATCTCAAATCGAGATAACACCAGGTACGTGTCAAAGAAGAAGACACCTGGAAGACCGTCTTCAAGACAAGGCAAGGTTTGTACGAATGGTTGGTCATGCCATTTGGTTTATGTAACGCACCAGCTACGTTTATGAGACTGATGAATGATGTATTACGCCCATATTTAGATTCATTTGTTATAGTGTATTTGCATGATATATTGGTTTATAGCTCTACCTGGGAGGAGCACATCTCACATCTCATGCAGGGGTTAGAGACTCTGAAAAAAGCACCGGTTGCTAGCTAACCTCAAGAAATGTGAGTTTACTCAGCATTCATTGGTGTATTTGGGGTATGTGATCGATGGAGGGGAACTCAAGATAGATCCCGCAAAGATGGAGGCCATCATAAAATGGTCAGTTCCTACTAAAGTCATTGAAGTTAGGAGCCTTGTTGGAGTTGTTATCGCACAAGTTGTAGGTTGGGCAAAGCCCGACCCAACCACCAAGTGGCGACAACTAAGGGAGACTATACCCAATGTCACCTCAATGTAGGTCCAGCACTTCAAGGGTGACTAGGTCACTCTAAGGAGGCGATCCCGGTGACCCTGGGGGGATTGAGATGGATGGAAGGGAAATAAGAGAAGTACCCCCCTAAAAGTCAGTGATGGAAGAGGAAAGATGGCTTTGATGACTCGTCTTCGGGTGGTTTAAGGTTGCCAAGTCTTTGCATGCCTGCAAAGGGTGTTTGTACCTGCCCGAGACACAAGAAAAGCCACACTTGCATATAGTAAAGTTAGGTGGACAAGCAAGTTAAGCTTGTTGTCCGTAATTGCAGCAATAATCAATGATATATATCAGCACATAAAAGATAATAAGGGCTGCAATATAAGTGCTAAAAGTCCAATTGAATAAGCACGAAACAAGCTAGTAAAAACTAGTTTAGTTCAACAATGATAGAACAAGACTTTAGCACAAAAAGCAAGGCTGTCATAAAAAACTAACTGCAGTGATATTTATCAGCCTTATGGCTGTAACAAACTTGTTATTACAGCAAGAGATTTAACCACTAAAACTTGCTCAAAACTTTCCAAAAGATGCATTGTACTTAGTAGATTATGTGGGTAGATTTTAGGCAATTTTCAATGGTTAAATTAGGAGTTATCGAAGAGTTTGGTTAGGGTTTTCTACAGCCCTAATGGCTGTAGGTTAAACTTGTAACAGCAGCAAGAAATACTTGGAGAAATGAAACGCCCTAGTGGCTCAAGCAAGCATTTATAGCATAGATTTGATTCCACTAGGAACAACTTCAAAATCATGAAATTTCATGTTTCCCAAAGCAACAATTTTATATCTCCAATGCAACAAGTGATGACTAGTGCCTTTAATGATTGGGTTAATGGAGTCAAGTAAATAAAGAGCTAAAGGTACTACCTCCTTGGGGGTGTAAATCCTCTTACTCCCCAAGGCAAGTATCCCTAGCTAGGGTTTAGACTAAGAGGGTGTATGCACTTATACTTCTCTTAGCAAACCCTTGTTAAACCAATAAAATTTAAGCATAAAGTGATGGAGGCTAAGGTGGGGGTGTATGCCCTTATACTTCCCACCTAGCTCTTGCAAAATAACCTTGTCTGGAAACAAAATGATAATACAATGCAAAAAAAATCCTTACCAATTCAAGGAAAATGCTAAGATAAACCACCACAATAGCAAAGAAGAGCCTTCCAAGGCTAGCGCATCACTTCCATCAACCAAATAACCAAGAAAGTAGTCATAAACAAGAGAAAAAGAGAGAAATAGCTAAAGATAGCAAAAATTTCAGTCCAAGTACCTCTCCAAGATGGGAGAGTTATGTTTGAAATGAGATCTTATGATCTCTATTTATACAAAATGTCACTAAGATAGTTTGTCCACATAATATTAGGGTAAACCACAAGACTAGGGGTCAACAACCCTAATCTTGCCCCTTTACACAAATAATACTAAACAATTCATTTAAAATTCTACTTTTTGTACAAATGAAAACCCTAAGAGTGACGTCAACCCTTTAGGAGGGACGTTTTGGCACTTTTAGGCCAAACGTTGAGTTGGAGATGGTAGGGTTGGGCCTCCAAAGGCCATGTGTCTCCAATCCAACCTTCTTCTTCATGATTCAAGGGTTTCTTCCTTCAAAACATGCCATGTGTATCCATCACCACCTCAAGCCCCTCAAGCATGACGTCAAGCCTCCAAAAGATGACGTTTTGCCTCTCCTAGGCAAAACGTTTGGCATGTGACGGGTAGGTCATGTCTCTCATGTCATCTTCTAGGCCTCCAAAGGTACATCTCTCTCATCCGAAATGCGAGCACTTGGCATCCAACCTGTAGGCTTCAAGCCCCATGGAAGCGCAAGCTAGGCTTGTTCCTCCAAAATTGTCCACCAACTAGGTCCTGCAAAGACAAATGAGCACGCCCTCCAAGGATCTCAAGTCAAAATATCATGATGAGTAAATCAAGTCAATAAATGAGCCACCTAAGCATGTGCATCAAAGACTACCCTGTCAAACAAGTAAGTGCTCAAAGACATTATGCAACTTGCCAAGTTTGGATATGGGAGGTTTGACGAGGTGTCCTATTAGGTAAATCTTGCCCTAGGTCAAGGAGTGTTTCCAAGAAATCCCTCTCTAAGCCATGTAAAGTGGATGAAGTGGTTAAGGATCAAGACTCAATGGACATGGGGTTCATGACATACAAGGGGTTGTAGTGTCTCATTCATGGGTGCCTTTGTAGAGGGTGTGTGGCACCTTCATTTGCAATGCAATTTTTCCAAGCCCATCGTTTTGCCATTCTTTGTTCCTTTCATAATTTAAGGACAAGTTGAAGGCCATTGTCCTGGTGTGGTGCCCAGATAATGACAGTGTCACTCACAAATACCTAGCGGAAATGAGAAGGTTGGCTCGTGATGAGACCTCCTATCCTCCAAATACCGTTTAAGCATTCATAATCATTATTCTTGTGGGTCCCCCTTTTTCTTATAGATAACTTAGTCATGAAATTGAGAGCCATTACCTTGGCTTGGTGACCAGATGATGGTAACGTCATACCACTAGATATCCATGATCATGATAGGTCAGCTCGTGATGAGACCTCCTATCCTCCAACTACCCTTTAAGCATTCATAATCATTATTCTTGTGGGTCCCCCTTTTCTTATAGTGTTTCATTGCTTTCTTGGGGGATCCCTGGGCGAAGCATCTGGAAGATTTATATATAGGTTTTTATATTTTACCCAACAACAATCCCTCTGGGCCTTTAGCCCCTTCTTCCGATAGAATGAGGGACAACCCCGTCTTGGGTCAATACACCCTAAAATCCCAAGAGATAAGGAAACGAGGGGTTTAAGTAATGAAAAGTGGTAAGTATGGTCGGGAACGGTACGATGGTTCTTCAAGGGAGCTCCTAATAGCAAACCCATTCCCAAGAAAGACCACTTACTAGGGCACAATGTCAACCACCAAGGTGAAACAGGGCAAAAGGCATAATGTCCAAGCATATGTCATGAAATCTAAAGCAGTCTAAGATATAACATACTCAAATGCCTCAAATATTAAATGACACTTACCATAATACCTGACTTGTACCAAGGCCCATTGCCTCTCGGAAGCCATCTGGTGTGGTGGATACCATCTGAAAATCTATGACCTTTATGGTGGTAAGAAGGGTCTCCATCTGCGCAAGTGGATATTGTTGGTCATGTAGTCTCTAGGCACTCCATATGTGCAACCTGAGGGCCTCGAGACATAATCTCCTTAGTTATCCCATAAAATGGGGATAAAAGGAGCAACACGGTACCTACGAAAGTTCATAGCATCGTTTTCAGTGATAGTTGCACCACTGCATGCCATAATAGTGAGTGGTAAGAGTTTCCAGTGGGGAAAGAATCAGTAGACAACTTTCGATGAGATGAAACGAAAGATTAGTCAAGCACTAGTTCTCGCATTGCCTAACTTGCAAAAGCCCTTCAAAGTGGAGACAAATGCAAGTGGCTATGTTATGGGAGCAGTTTTGATGCAAGGAAGTAAGCCAATATGCTATCATTCTGAGATGTTTCATGGGGGTGTTTTGAACTACCCTACATATGATAGGGAATTCTATGCCCTGGTTCAAGCTATTAAGAAGTGGAAGCATTATCTAATGGGCAAGGAAACCATTATCCACACAAATCACCAGCCACTGTAGTATTTGTAGGCCTAGAGTAAGCTTCAACAAACCAGACATTACAAGTGGATGAGAGTTTTGCAGCAATTTCATCTAGTCATCAAGTATAAGAAGGGCAGCACTAACAAGTTGGTAGACATGCTTTCAAGGCCACCCACATCAAAGATTACAGCTTCGGGAACTCTTATGCACATGGAACCTTTTACCCATTATGCATACAAAGAGGCATACACAAAAGATGAGGACTTCA
>JASDQU010244342.1:20761-31204 GCA_032191745.1 Picea mariana
GGGAATATGAAATAGAGTTGTGCCTTATGTTTCTGACCCTAGACCTATTTTGTTCCTTTCATATGTTGTGTGTAGGATTTCCTCAATATCCTCCATATCCCATAGATCCTCTACAACATATTCATAGCCTCCAATCCCTCTCTGTCGACTATGGATCTCTTATTGTTATGCATTTTATATTGGTAGGGTATTCTGTTGAGTATATTTCCATTATCTTATTTATCTGGTCCTCTTCCATCATTATTGGGTCCATGGCCTCCTTCATCTTTTCCTTATCCATCTCCTTATCCATTTCTCAACCCCCTATCAGTGCTTCCCGACCTTCCCCCATGCACGTAGGGAAGTTTAACTATCTGATTGCTTGGTGATCACACTATTGTCATACAATAAAATCTTGATTGAATTATATAGAAATCTGATGTACCTACCTTTGGGTACTTTTATAAAATCTTTCTCTGTTGTTGTGTAGGACGTCACAGTCTCTACTGCAAATTTAGTGATAAACCTTGCAACAATATTGTCTAACCAGAAATCTATTGCGTAGGTGAATTTGTTATTAATTTGTTGTACCTATGTGATATCCACATGATTCCACTCCAACTGTATGATCTGATTCATAGGGTGGTTTTCCTTTAACTTTAATAAACACTACTGCAACAAATGCGGGAAATCACAGAAAAACACCTCATGCAAATTGCTAAAAACATATTTGTCGAGATATTTGTGCAGTGTTAACGCAGGTTTTGTGTTGTCCTTCTGCGCAAACTCAAGTTCCTTTGTTTTCAACCATATTTCAATCAACCTTGTAGATATTGTGATAGAGAGAGAGAGTCTCTGAGAAACTACAAAATTTACCTAGTGATATCTTGGCTTGGCATGGGGGTGGCCAGAGTGCTAAGAATGAATGCCTCTGAGCCTATGGTTGGGTGGAAAGGTGAATACCCATAGTCGGTTGGTTGGATGAAACTTGTAATAGATAAGTACTTCATATACCTTGTGCACTTAAATTAGATTGTATGATTTGAATATCTATGATTGTGACAAATTGTGTCTCTCGTGAAATTAATGGTAATAAGGTGTATTGTTCTTCTGTAAATTGTTGTATTAGAAGGGTTGTAAGATGACAAGTTTGGCCTCTCGACTGGTTGGAAATTATTCAAGGTGTTTTCCCAATGAACAACCTCACAGTTCTGGAGTTGAGGAAGACTCTACAAGACTGCTACAGTCCCATTAATCCTTTGGAAATACCTTTTTCCCCAAATTATAGCTTAAGATCTGTAAATGTAAGGCGCTTCCTTCAAACTAGTTGCCCAAGTGACCACATACTTGTTGAGGAAAATATATGAAATGATCTTACTCAAGCATTTTCAGATTTTACTTGGCTAAATAAAAATAGACGGGAATATCACCCTATGTTTATAGCCATAAAAATTAATATCCTAACTCACAAGTATTGATTACAAGTGCTTAGGCTAGTTTTTTATAAATAAAAGCTTGCTGAAAAATTCATTATTTATGTGTTTTTCTGAACATAACAGATGTTGAAATAAACATAAAGAGATAATAAAGACAAATGAGACATAAAGAAATCATTTATTTCATTCCAATTCATTAAAGAGTCTCTCTTTACAAAATTTTGTGAAGAAGTTTTGGACCAAAGTCAAACTTAGATGTCCCTGATGAAACATACAAAAGGATTTCTGACAAAAAAACAAAAACTAAACACTAAAAGCTAGATCAGCTTGCCACAGATTGCTACCCACTCGACTCTGCACAATAGCCTTTGTCAGTCATGAAAAATAATTCACAAACAGACGAGTCTACACAAATTATCAAAGATAGATCAACACCTCTGAAAAACAAGTGTCTGAATGATGTAATTCATTCCTGAATCTTATTGTCTACAATAAGACCTTGCTATCATAAAAAAGAATTAGGCTTGTGATAAATTAAGGAATGAATGAAAACTGAACTATCTCAACACAAAATCAAAGAGAAAACCTTAGCGTTCTTCTCCTTCTATTCTCCTTTTGTTCCTCCCTTTCCTTTTGCCTTTAAGAAAATTAGAATTGGTTGAAGTAGTTGAATTACTTCATTAGTTAAGTTATCTAAAAACTCAACCAACTTTTTATTTAGGGGGAAAAGTAATAATTCATAATAAGGGTTTTAAATAAATAATAACTAGTAGGTGGGACCCCTTGTGACTCCCCTTTAGCTCTTAGCAATCATAACATAACTAGTTAATTAAACAAAAACATCCCTCCTTGTGACTCCTATCATCACATTCATGTTTAACAAATTATCTTATTGATATTTGAAGTTATTTTCAAAAAAATATATTACTCATATATCCAAAAAGAGCACGTTGTCCAAAACTTTTGAAATCAATTGTCATAAACAAGATGTAAAAAAAAACTTAAAATCCATATTTTCCACTTTGAGATGCAATCTTTCCCTTGTTGTTGTTGTCACCTTTTGATCTCTCTGAATTTGCCTTTGGTTGTGCTAAGCCTTTAGTCCTAATCTCGATGATCACATGAGAACAATCATCCCTCAAATGAATCCGGGAGGACACAGATTCATCATAGCCATTGGAGTGTGAGGAAGGGGGCAGAAATGGATTTTTCTTTGTCAAGGGCATGGTGAACCTCGATTTTCAATATTTTGCTAGCATGAGAAGACTGAACTGGTGAGTGGACATGGGTGGCTTAGACAATCTGATTGATAGGTGGGGAGCATGTAAAGACAAATTGGGCCAGCCATGATATTGGGAGACTGTCGGGTGGACAATCTCTTGCCATCCATCATTTTCAGGAACCTTGGGTTGCAATGAGACATAAGGAGGAACATGAATACCAGGTGTTTGTGGAGNAGGTGGGACCCCTTGTGACTCCCCTTTAGCTCTTAGCAATCATAACATAACTAGTTAATTAAACAAAAACATCCCTCCTTGTGACTCCTATCATCACATTCATGTTTAACAAATTATCTTATTGATATTTGAAGTTATTTTCAAAAAAATATATTACTCATATATCTAAAAAGAGCACGTTGTCCAAAACTTTTGAAATCAATTGTCATAAACAATATGTAAAAAAAAACTTAAAATCCATATTTTCCACTTTGAGATGCAATCTTTCCTTTGTTGTTGTTGTCACCTTTTGATCTCTCTGAATTTGCCTTTGGTTGTGCTAAGCCTTTAGGCCTAATCTCGATGATCACATGAGAACAATCATCCCTCAAATGAATCCGGGAGGACACAGATTCATCATAGCCATTGGAGTGTGAGGAAGGGGCAGAAATGGATTTTTCTTTGTCAAGGGCATGGTGAACCTCGATTTTCAATATTTTGCTAGCATGAGAAGACTGAACTGGTGAGTGGACATGGGTAGCTTAGACAATCTGATTGATAGGTGGGGAGCATTTAAAGACAAATTGGGCCAGCCATGATATTGGGAGACTGTTGGGTGGACAATCTCTTGCCATCCATCATTTTCAGGAACCTTGGGTTGCAATGAGACATGAGGAGGAACATGAATACCAGGTGTTTGTGGAGCTTGGAAGGGATTCCTTTCAGGCCTAGGTTGGACCATTCCTTTCCCAATCCAATTGAAAAACCCATCCTGAAATAGTTGGTGTAACTCTTGTGAGTCAACATCAAAGTGAATGGAGAATCTTAGCCTTCTCGGGCCCCTGTTCCAATTACCTCTTCCTTGGTTACATGTACCATGGATACCTCAGATGAAGAAGCTCATTCCTATATGAATGATTGGTTAGAAAATAGTTTCTTTAATAACCATACACGAAAACTCTTTTAAAATATGAAATAAATTTTGCATCAATAACATATTAGACTCATGCAATCCAATCCATACAAATTGTTTAACAATTTTCAATGAGAAAGGGGTGAACAAAGGTTCTGGGATATGTGAGGGTTTTGTATTGAGCGAAACATGTTAAATTGAGGGGAAAAAAAACATGGTTATTGCTCACTGAAAACAACAATCAACTGAAATGTAAACCAAAGAACATATCATTGTAATCCATCCATGTGATCTTAAACTATCACAACACATAACTCCTCTTAACTGTAATTAAATTTTAGGAACAGGGATTGAGTAATGAATATAGGAAGGCAAGGGGATTGTAATTAGCGAAAAGTGGAATAATGGTAGGGAAAGAGAGTGGATATTGTTCATAAAATTAATTTAGTAATCCATAAAACCATTCTATATTAAATGAAAAATATCCAACACTCACCAAATACTCACTATGATCAATTAAACAACTACTGTGTATAATTTAATCATTTATATGTATTAACTTGCTCAATATTTGCAATTAAATTTTTAACACGGTGTCATCAAACTCAAAACAATATTCCTTCCAAAACAATCTATATAAGAGTTATGTTTCTTCTTATTTGTCCCATTTAATATTTAAAACAATTTTCAAATGAAAACATAGTCACTTGTTTCCACTCTGTTCAACATCAAAACATCAACCATTATCCATGAATTATTTCCTCAATCAAACACAAACACAAAAATCATGCCCAATTCCATTCCTCTAATCAATTTAATAATCAAATTGCAATGAAATCATATTGTTATAAAACTCGTGCCCATATCTGATAGTGTAATCAACGATATCCCTAAACATATACAGTGGAAAACTGAGTCACAACTATCACAATTTTAAATTGCAACACTCCCAATTGGCAATTAAAACACACAGTAACAACAAACACCATTTCAACTTAAACATGTTGTATGAAACCCACACATACCAACGCATCACGCAAAAAACATCACTCTGACTTAATCAAATATAAACTAATGCTAGGTAAATAGTCCAATTGTCACAACATAAGAGACAACGATTGACCTACATTCATAAAAAAACAAACAAAGAACTACAAACATGCATCTCATATATGAATTAGTGGGTTAGATGCCATAATCAAATATAAATCAAACATAAAGATTGAACACATCATATTTGGGACAGAAAAAGTTTCCCCTTTTATTAATCTCACAAAGTTACTTAGAATGAGATCGGTGACTGCTCCTCAAACCTGGTCTGGGATCCTCTTCAGCAAGCTTCAACTGCGCTTCCACACATATTTCTCCTCTTTATCTCTCTCTAGGGAATGGATTAGGCTATCAATGGCGGAAAAAGACCAGAATAGGGAATTCTGGCTCAAAACTCACAATGTGGCTACAAATTATTGGGGCAAGGGGGAAAAGTGAAATGGGTAGAGTTTCACTATTCTTATGCTTATATTTGGAATGAGACCCCAAAACCTCCTTTTATATGAAAAAAGGATGGTTATTTGGTTGGGTGATGGCTATAGGTGGTGGGACAATTGGAAAACTACCTAATAGCTCGTAATCTCAATGAATTCCTTGCAAGTTTTTAATTTTTACAACTTTTGTGAGTACACGTGGGATGTAATGGTCCAACTAGCATATGTATGTGAGATATAGTTGTGAAGAAAGCATGTGTACATGGGCAGTAATGGTGCAGGGCGCGTACATCTTCAAAAATATGGTTTTTAAAAAGAGTTGTTCAGTGATGGCTTGGCAAAAATAGCAAGTAAGATGGCCTGATGCCAAGTATGCATGTATGGTGAAATTTAGGGTTATAACAGATGCCCCCTAATGTTTGAGGTCAGAAGAGCATATGATGACTAAAATAGATTAAAAATATTTACCAACGTATGAAGCAAGTGAGCCCGAGACCAGAGTTCGGAAGGTGCCATTTGGAAAAATAATAATTGTCTCATCGAGGTGGGTATACCCATGCTCGAGATGAAATAAATCATGGTTTCCAATCAAATACATTGCATATCCATGTCATATAACTATATAAAGTGTATCCGTGAAAAATACACAGTGTATCTACATCTCAAAATCAAAGATATACATGTATAGTATCCATCTTCAAGAAGACAATGACGCCTGATGGTTGGAGATGAGGCCTTCAGAGCTCGAGAAACAAATTCAAGATATTCAAAACTTGGGTAGGAGTGTAATGTGAGTGTACAACTTCATTACCCAAAGGTCTTCGACGGCTCATCGGAGAACAGATAAGAGGATCTCGATGATCAGGCAGAGAACATCAGTGATTTCAAACAAAGACTTGATTGGAATTTCGCGATGGCCAGGCATGAGGGCAAGAGACAAACTGTAGAGAGGCTGACTCAAGTTCGGTAAAAATTCCATTGGGAAGTAGCATGACAGATGATTAGACTTAGGCAACATGACATTGACATAATTTCATGATGCAGGAGGCAAAAAAATCTCTCCATGTGTTTGGAAGAATAACCAAATGGAGGAGGACACAACTCTATGTAGCAAGAACAACTTCCTAAGGTCATATTAAATCCTAAAGCTTGGCGAACAAATGGAAGGATGTGCTTTGTCCAAGGGTGACTCATTGTACTTCCATAAAATAAAATACTTTTCCTGTCCACTTTTTGGGGCATATTTGATTTTTTTGTCTTTTTAAATAATTTTGGAAAGCTTGAAAAAGAATAAAAGAATGATGCATTACAAAGGAGGAATGAGTGTTGCAAGCATACTAGTTCCAAGTGTAAGGAACACATTAATGCTCAGAGCAAGGAGACATGTGCATGGAAAGGACACTTGGGAAAATTCCTTCATGGGTCAAGGTGTTAAGATGCAAAGGAAAAGTGCTAAAAGGCTTGCATATAAGGCATGCTGCAAAGGTTCAGTTGAGAGCAACATGGAACTAACATTAGGCCAAAGACACAGAGATGAAAATGCGATTAATAGGACACAATGATAACGTCCTTCAATGTAATTTTAAATGAGCCCAAATAAGGTAAGATCGGTGGTTTTTCATTTTTTAGAGAGTTTGAAAAGGCACAAAAGAAGACTCCATGGGGGTACCTTTTTTGGAGGTAGTCTATCCAGTTTGAAAAAATGGGTAAACTAACACCGAAAAGACGTCTATTCAAAACTATTTTAATGAGTGTGAGAAATACAAGATCACTTGACAATCTTTTCAATTTTAAGGAATCTAAAAAGAGCTTAACTATGGACTCCCTTCCTTTTTCTAGATTTAGTCTCCTTAGCCCAAAAAAGTGAAATTTGTTGAGGAGAACTCTCTCGGTGATACGAATCTCCCTAAGTGTACATTTTCCCTCCTTGATCTACAGGTTGGAAATCATGCCAGTAGATGTTTTTCTGAACCAATTAACGAGTGTGAAAGAACAAGGCCACTCGACGATCTTTTCAATTTTAAGGAGTCTGAAAAGAGCTTAACTATGGACTCCGTAGAGGATGTTCTTCTGGAATAGTTTAACGAGTGTGAAGGAATAAGGTCACTGGACTATATTTTCAATTTTAGGGAGTCTAAAACGAGCTTAACTATGGACTCTGTGGGGGTTCCATTTTCATAAATTTAGTCCCTCAGGCCCGAAAAAGGGTTATACTTATACTTGAGAATACTTTTGTAGCGAACCAGAGTTCCTAGAGTATACCTTTGTTCGTACAATTGACCATCTGAACCGAAAATGGGTAAACTACTGTCGGACATAAATTTTTAGTTTGGTGAGCGTGAAGGACAACAACATCACTCGGTAATATTTTCATGTTTATAGAGTTTGAAAAGGGCTTAAAGAAGACTCATTTTCTAGGATTCCCAAGGGTGAGGTCTGATAGCAACACACCCCCTTCACAACCCATGGGTCAGAAGGTCCACGTGCAAACGCAGGATCTTTCCTTCTTCCACGACCCGAAGAACTATATGCTCTTCTCTTTCCCTATCGGGAAATCTGCACCCACAGAATTCTCACGCGATCCTTCTTTGCACTTAGGAGATCGGACTTCGCGACTTCGTGAATCCAATGGTCGAGCGCTAGTTTCACGAATCCCCGAAACCCGATACAAGTCAATGCTGACCTTTCCTTTCCTCTTTCAGGATTTTCCCTATTGTGATTTCGGCACTCGCGATGTCAAACAACTTGGTTCTCCAACTCCCGAACCCCGATTAGCTGAAACTCCGATGTGCTCGCGAGTTTGACTATTCAACGCTCTGTCACCTCGTTGGGATTTTGGATTTCGATCTATCGCAAATCCTAATGCAATTGTTTTGGGACTTCTTACAGCGAAACTATGAAATAGCGCGCCACCTATCCGCCTCGCCGACTCCTATGGCCCCACATGGTTCCTTTGGCTGTCGAGATATTGCATTACGCGATTTTGCGATCCCTATTGCAATGTTCACGGGACTTCAACCCACGAAACCCTGATACACGATTCCACGTGTAAATATGACAGTCCTTGTGACTCGGATCTATGGTCCTTCCCCTCCTGATATTTGAACCTTTCGATGCCTTCGCTGTATCTTTCCTGCTTGTCGGCTAGATCTGACGGTTTGCGGGACTTCATGAATTCTCCTCGGAGAATATCGTCCATCCGTCCTTCTTTGGTGATTCCTTTGAATGACCAAGTGTTTGTCCACGAAACTCATCCACCTGCGTGAAAACTTGCGACACTTCTTACTAACTGCAAGTCACAACTTCCCTTCGACTCCTTCAATGACCTTGAAGGCTTTAAACTTCTGGACTTTCCACGACTCTACATCTTCCGGGAAACCCCTTGCATGCACTCCTTGTGGCAATATTTCAGACACTTCCCAAGTGTTGAGTTTCCTTCGACTCTGCACACACCTGCAACAGTAGTCTCTCAATGCTCTTCACTCAGGTTCACAACCCTGAGACTTCACTTGGCCTGTGCACTCCTTGCACGGCTCCTGTACCCAACTGCACTTTTGGGTGAATGAGAACAAAAGCTAAAGTACCCGAGCCTTCTGTCAACGCACTCCTTGAGGACACTTCAACTGCACTCCTTGTAGGAACTCTTGCTCAGATAGAGAAACAATTGAAACTCATTCCTACTTCTCCTCAGACTTCACCTCAAACATGAAATCATGTACATATCATATAAAGCAAATGTATAACAGGAAGCAAACATTCATGAGCATATCATTCAACATCAATACACAGAGAACAACACAAAACCATGAATTTGAATCAAACTCTTCTATTAATCCAAATATCTGTACATGGGTGTTTTTACACAGCTCTCTGCATGCTCTTGCTCCAATATTCTATCTAATGATACAAT
Organism: Picea mariana; assembly: GCA_032191745.1. Lineage (NCBI taxonomy): Eukaryota > Viridiplantae > Streptophyta > Pinopsida > Pinales > Pinaceae > Picea > Picea mariana. Next base: position 29,920 of record JASDQU010244342.1, read on the forward strand.
ACACAATGAGGGTGTCTATATCTTGTTTCCCTCTTGCGCTCTACAACTGTCTAATCTAGAATTAAATTTTATCTACCTGCATTAACTACTTTAAATGCCTCCTACCTACTAAGGACAAGAGAAATCCACTCAAGGTCCGTTTACATTATACAAGTGCACTTCATTAAATTTCCACATTTAAGGTTGGTGCATTAACTTCAAGGAAATTTCAAAATTTGTGCTGGCGCTTGCCCAGTTGTCCTCTGCTTCCACGCTGACTCGCTTGATGTTGGTGATGCTCCTGCATCATACTCCCTCGCTTGAAAATTTTCATGGGCTCTTGTCCATGAGCTTGTGCATGGTCTATCCATGCCTCTGTATCTCTGCTTCGGTCTCCCAACTGGCATCTTCAACTGGATGGCCCTTCCACTTGACCAAATACTCAAAGTATTTCTTTCGTCTGGTCCTCTTGCTCACTCTTTTGTCCAATATGCACTCCATCTACGACTTATCTGCAACTGGCATCTTCTTTGTCCACTGGATCACTGGCTGCTCAATTCTAGTCCCTGTCTCCTCAGCTTTATATGGGTACAAATCTTAGATATTGAATATCAGATAAATTTCGATCCCATCGGGTAATTCAATCTCGTAAGTATTCACCCCAAATTTCCTCAAGACCCTACATGGCCTGATTTTCTTCATCTTCAGCTTATTGTATGTTCCCCTTGGGAACCTTTCTTTCCTCAAATGTGCTAGAATCAAGTCACCAACTTCAAACTGAAGTTGTCTTCGATGCTGATCTGTTCTACACTTATACTCCTGACTTGAATTCTGCAGTCGCTCCTTCACCTTGCTGTGAAGTTCCTTCATCGCCTCTGTGAAATCTTCTGCACTAGCAGTCCTAGTCATAGTTTGTTCTGAATCCCTCAATTTAGAAATTCCTCTCGTCTGCATGCCATAGACAACCTGAAATGGACTATGCCCTGTGCTCCTATTAACTGAATCATTATAAGCAAACTTTGCCTATGGTAATATGTGGTCCCACTGGCTATGGTGCTCTGTCACCAAGCTTCTCAGCAAGTCTCCCAGACTTCTATTGACCACTTCTGTCTGTCCATCCGTCTGAGGATGATACGCTGAACTAAACAACAAGTTAGTTCCCAGCTTCTTCCATAAGGTCCTCCAAAAGTTCCCTATGAACTTTGTATCTCGATCCGAAACTATACTTCTCGGCAAACCATGAAGTCGAATGACCTCTTTGAAAAATAGGTTCGCAATGTGAGTCACGTCACTGGATTTCTAACAT
>JASDQU010244342.1:58620-74450 GCA_032191745.1 Picea mariana
CCCCAACTGAGGATTATCAATTATTACAAAACCATAGGTTTATATAGGTTTCTCACAAGGTAAAACATCCTTGTGAATAATAGTAAACAGTTTTACAAAATCTGGGAATAATCCCAAAATCCCTTAAACTAAGTAACTAAAAATGCAAATGAAATCTTTAAGATATCTTCCAACTGCTCCTCATATCCATTGCCAATTCGAATTTGCCTACAATAGACACCAAAAGTCAAGTTAGAATAATGTTTTATTAGAAAAATAATAAAAAAAATGACTTAACAGACTTAGCTACAAAATCATCTAATTCTGTAGCTAGTCAAAAATAGCCAACAGGACCAGATCTCAATCAAATAAAATCTTAAAAGAATGATCTTTTGATAATCTTCAAAAACGAATTACTAAAGATTCAATTGAAAATATCATTCAAATTAAACAATGTCAAAATGCATGCAATCGAAACAGAGTAAGGAATGCTTTGTTTTCAGTTACCATAAAATATGGTCAAACCTGGACAGGCCTGTTTCATATCAAAACAAAATTGATAGCAAATCATATCATATATGATACAATCTAATCCAAACAACCATCATTCACTTGTTATAGCTGTCATGATATAACAACAGATTTGTATTGTTCAATTAAATGCACAGGTGGAAAGACTGTTATGATTATATGTAAAACGAAATCATATGCAATCAACATCAACCCAGCCAAATTCATGATTGATTTCTTGCACAGTCAACAAACAAAATCGTAATAGAATCAACAGAGATTACAATTGTAAACTAGGCAAATAATCAAAGCGAATCTCAACTGAGTTTAATTATAGGAATAAGTTGTGAATCTGATACAGTCAATTTCGTTTTCTCAAATCGAATTCAAACAACATATTCATTGCAAACTAATTGATAACATGGTGGAATAATCCGATGCGAATTAATCTGCTGAGTATAACTGTTATGAATTGAATCCATATCAAAACTGTTGCTAATCATGGAATCTATATCATAACAAAATTGAATTGAAATGTGATTGTGTTTCAAAACTAACATATGAGAAATGGCCTTTGTCTAAAATAGATACAACGAATTCCACTTGATAGCAGAGTATCTATTTTGGCTAAATAAATCAAATCAAATCTAATCGAAGTTAATTCTGGAATCAAAACAAACTTATATACAATAATGCATGCTCATCAAACAATTTCAAATTGATTTTATGCATAGAGCTGTGGGTTCATAATATAAATAGGTGATAATCATACCAGAGAGGCTGCTCGACAGGTGGGAGGGAGTTCTGAAGAACAGATCTGAGAAAATGCATACACACTCAGAACGCATGTTCCAGCCACTGAAAAATTGACCTGAAAAACAAGAGATAGATCTCTGAATCCACTCAATTTCTGAGGAAACCACTTGCGGTGAGGGTAAATGGGCTAAAAAAAATTCTGGGTTTTCAACCGTTCGATCTGATTCAACACCATTTGCCCAGAATCACTCACGCAAAAACATGACTCTGGGAGCAAATTCGGGGTAGTTTTCTCTGGCAAAATGAGACCAACACCAACTCTGAACACCAGTGGGGTTCAATTCGCCCTCCAGAAGCCAAGAGATAGCACACAATGAGCTAGGCTAAGGGACAAGGGTTCGAACAGAGTAGGCTTAGAGATTTTCCCAAAAATCAACAAATATAACCCTGGTAAGGAGGTAGGCATTGATGTAAAGTGTGTGAGGGGGGTGGAGGTTATCTCTGGCCAGGCATGATAGTTATGGTGAAAGGTATGACTGCCGGCTTACATAGCTGTTCAAACCATCATAACACAGCTCAAAACCATATCATTCGTTCAACCAAAGAATTTAAACGGTGGGTGATATACCAATGTGCCATTATAATATTTCAAACCATTGTCATTCAATGTAAAATCAAACCCAAAAATCAACCATGCACCATTGCATAAATGTGTTAATCAAAAGTTTTCAAACATTGTGACAATCGAATTCATAATAGTTGACAAGCCAACATTATAAAAAGATTTAACATAAGGATTATATTATATATATAAAAACCAAATAAATCATAACCCCCATGTAGAATAAAAGATGAGGCAAGCCATAAAAAATTTAAACCCAAATGCTCAATAAAAATCAATAGAATCAAGTTGTGCAATCAATATGAGCATGGTTCGAAAATCATGTTACTTGGCTAACCTATGAAACAAATGACAAGTGTTATGCCATATAATCAACGTTACACCATAGTTAAATGAATGCAAATCAAAATGCATTGCAAACCAAGCCACATAATAAATCAAAGCATGAGTAATGAGTACAGATCGAAAGATTCGCCAACTAGGTAAAATGATAAGTGAGATGTAAGTGCAAAGGGCATATCAATCGGAAGGATGACAACAGTTCAAACAATGATTCTAAGGTGACTTTGAAGAACTAAGTTTTCACGCTTACAGTCGTGAAAACAAAACGAAGATAGGCGTGCAAAAAGGCGCAAAGAATAAAAGCATCGTTCATTTGAAAATTGCAACGAAAAATCAATGTTTGTGAATCATTGGTGTAGGCAGCTTATGAGACAATGAAAAATGTGAATTGGCTGCCAACAAAAAGGTAAAGAAATTTTTTTTACAAGATCTAACTCCCATTTGAACTTGTCATTGACAGGATGTATGTCCATTGGAGGGAGAGGGAGCATGAGGATATAGATATCTTGGTTGATGAGGACCCTGCAACTATGAATGTATTGAGACAATGTGGGTTGTGGAAGTTCTTCTGGTGTCCATTCATAAGGGAACAACCTAGGCTACTGAATGCCTTGGTAGATTATTGGCATCCTGACGATGAGGCATTTATGCTCGAGGGGTAGTCGTTGACTGCAATGATTGAAGATGTTTACTTTCTAAGTGGCCTCTCCAGGAGAGGTGAACCATTCAACTTGCGCACTTTTCTCCTCGGGCCTCACAATATTGCTGATTTGATTGAACTTCATTGCGAGGCCGACACTGAGAAAGTAGGTTCTCAGGTGCCTATCAACAAGATCACCAACCTATCACTAAAATTGATAGTTTTACTCCTTGGGCAGATCAATGGATCCAAGGCTTTACATCAGGTCTTCTGAGCGTACATTCATTGTGAAGTGTAGTGCTTGAATGCACAAATATTTGATTGGAGTATGACCATGCTAAACTACATGAAGAGATAACACATTGAGTGGCGTGGGCGGAACAACTAGAACTTAGGGTTTGGTACTATTCTATGCTCGTTCTTTTTTGAGAGGGTACCCAGTCTCAGTCCTTGAGAGATAGTGTGGGGGCAAGTGGCATCCGCCCTAGCAGTGTGTATATGGGTGACATTGATTCCACAAAAGGGGGGAAGAAGGACCGTAGATTCCTTTGACGAAACCTTTTCTAACTGGAGGGCACGACAAATTCCAACTATAGAGGACTATCCCTATGCGGGGATCAACTTTTCCAGGGACCCGGACATGCCCTTACCTCCTAGAGCTAAGGAAGGAGAGATGGGTACATTTTTATGTGTACCAGATTATTTGAAAACTATGTATATGTTATGTACAGATGTGGGACCAATGTGTCCAACAGATTTTGTGGGGAGCAGATAGCGTCCTCGACGAGACGCAACACCAACAGCGACCGTTGGACCAACAACAGTAGCAGCAGGGGGACTTCCAGTCGGAGAGGCTGAGAGAGTGTTGAGATGGGTGGAGAGAAACCTCACCTCTCTCAATCATACAATGCCCATGGCTAAGATCAAGGATCTACCGCAATCTATGCAACCTCATGTAGTTGGGGTTCCACGGATCTGGGTCCAGCTTTTTTGACGTTTGGAAAATGTCATCGTTGACTATGGCAGGGCCAATAGGCACCATTCTTAGCTTAGGGTGGACCACTTACGTTCCAAGGGAACTTTTTTTGTATTTTTTTGAGGGCATAAGCCCTGCGATGTATACCAGACATATTATTTTCTGAGGCGCTTGCACCCACCTATGTACTCTGAAAATTTTGATATATATATGCGTATTTACATTTTTTTATGTTTTATAGATCACATTTTTACAATGTATGTACATGTGTATGTGTGTTCTTCTTTATGTGTGTGCAATATGCCAATATAATACATAGTGTCATGAAGCAATTCTATCACTGAATTGTATTCGACGACATTATTTGTGGCGTCACCTAGACATATACCTCCAGAAGATAAAAACTAGCCTTCAGGTGTAAAGATCACCCAAGTTGTGGAAGAAAGCCTCCGAGTGTGTCGGCTAGCACCGTCCACGAACCTAATAAACACTTATGATTCACTTGACATCTGCCATAGTGAAAAAGATAACATCAAAAATGACACGTCCATAAAAAAAAAAGACAAAAAACTAAACTGTATAAGAACTATACATATGTACAAGAAGTTACCTAAGGTGACCCACCTACGAGTAATACTTCTTGAGGTAGAGCCCATTTCTAGGCTCCACCAAATATTTTTCTTTGAAGTCAATCAGACGATAAGCGCCTGTTGGCACAGGGGTAGACCTAGGGTTCAACGCTTCAACAATGCACCAACAAAACCTTAACTACCGACACTTTCAGCAACACCTGTGAAGAAGATGAAGTCTCACCCTAGGTAGAGGCAGGGGTGGTTGCAGGAGTCCAGTGTCTACAACCTTAGTTGGGACACAGATCTGTGATTACAACACCTTAACAAAGAAATTAGCAGTTGTTATTCATTAGTATTTAGTCTTTGTCTATAGCGCAGATAAACCCTAATTACAACACAACACAGTATTCAACAAGATCCAACACATTCAATCACTAAGCACGTCAAAATAGATAAGATCTGGTACTTATTTACATCACCAAGCACTAAGATATCCTATCAAATACATTTAAGCATACATTAATACACTAAAAATAAATCATATGAAAAATAAAACAACCATAATGCACAAAGAAACCATAACACATAATATACATGGTTCACCTCCATCCTGGGTCTACGTCCACCAACTCTTATTCTCCTTATTGTCTTCTGTCAATCATCTACATGCACAGAGCCCCAAGATTCTACTCTGCATAGGATAGGAGATCTGCACACACTCCACCAGATCCTCCTTCCCCGAGCTAGGTTACAACACAAAGCCTTTACACAGACTTTTACAGTCACTTGCACTTAGCCTTGCAAGCCTCACACAGTATGCACAAAGCATTTACAGCTATCACTTGTACTTAGCATAACATCACACAAATAGTTCTAGTGTCTTAGCACTTAGAATCACACCCTACCTCTTCTTATTATCATCACCTAGATATCTATTTATACATTACAAAAGGGCTTAAACATGTGTAACCCATGGTCCGACATCCCCATACCTATTACATAAGACCACAACCCCAAAATATCTAAACAAGGGGCCGAGATCCCACGATCTCCGCTTCGACTTGTGCTCCACCTTCGACAGCCTGTTGAAGTCTCAAAATAGGTCAAACCCGACCCAGGATCTCCAAAACTTGGTCAAGGGCCAAAAGGCCCCCAACACTCACCTATGACATGTCCTGAGTCACTCTTCTATGGGTAATGTTGCCTCAAAAGCCTTGAACTTGGCTTGGGATGCTTCAACCTGCTGTTGTTCCAAGGCCTCCTACTCAAGGAACTCTTGAATAACTGCCTCTTTCATAGGTCTCTCTAAGTGATGTTCTACTGAAGTGACTACTTGTTCTAGCTCTGCTCCTCGGCCTTCAATCTCCTCAAATAGTTGGCAAGCTTCGTCCTGGACTAGTTGGAGCCTCTGAATCACTTCCATGAATTTTCTCTGTATGGTATGGACCTGTTGTTGAGAAGTGCACTGTTCCTGGGAGATTTTCATCCTCTCAATTGCTGACAGGAGTTTCAAATGTGCCTGTATTGTTGTTGTTTGTTTCTTTGCCTCCTGGAGCTATGAATCCAGTGTCTTCAGTTCAGGGTTCTAAGTAATTCGCTCATAAGTCTGCGCACTTCTATTGCTAAGTTGTTTACATTCCAAAGCTAATGATCTGATCCTCTCAACTGCACTCCGAGCAATGGCTTCTCTTTGGTCTCACACATCTTGTTGGGTGCTTCATACTGTCTGTAGCTCTAGATCTTCTATCCTCTATTGAAGTTGTTGGATGGCTACAGCAAGCTGTGCTACTTGATGCTCCACTAGGTCTTCCTCCTTCTTATCTAATTCTACCATAGAGTGAAGTGCTCTACTGAATTCTTCTTTTAATCCAACCTGCTCTGTGAGTAGTTGTTTTTTCTCATTTTGGATCTGCGCTTTATCCTCTTCAAAATTTGATTGGAGGTTGTCCTTCTCCTGCTACACAACTCGATGTTTCTCTATCATTTCCTCTTCTGCTTGCTTCAAGGCCGTTGTGGCCTATTCTATTTCTTCATGTGCGCTATGAAGGTGAGATTCGGTCACATCATCTAGTATGTGGAGTTGGGTAGGCTCATCTCCCAACTATGGTTATTCTATTGGCGGGGGTGTAGTGGACACTATGTGGCTAGAGTGAAGGGCCTGTTGTACCGCTCACAGTTCTGTTTCAATCCTTTCATACATGGTCTCTTGCTTTTCTTCATTTCTCTAAAAAAGATCTTCCAAGGAATTTGATACAACTGTGATGATGAAGTCGAAGTCATCGAGCGTGAGCATAGTCTTCAGCTTAGTCTTACTAGCTCTAGATTTCTTCCACGATGTAGGTTTCGTGGGGGAAACCTTTCTTTTCTTAGATGGATTAGCTTCATCAACGGGATCCCTAGGCGGTGTTACTTCACCATGATTCTCCTTGTATTCTTCCCCATCATTGTCTACTTCATCATGACCTCCTCCTCCAGGTGATTCTGAATCAGTCTCTTCTGATGCACTGCTCAACTTATGTACCTCTTCTGTCTTCTTCCTTCTGCTAGTTCAAGATGTATCATGCTCTTCGCAAGTGGCCACTAGGCTTCCGATTAGTTCGGGATTGGATAGTTCTTCAGGGTCAACATGGATAAGGAGCTTTGTAGGTCATTCCTTAGTTATTTCTTCTAGGTCCTCCTCTGTGAGTTTGTAATAAATCTGTAGTACTTCGTTGTGTTCATCTCTGTGTGTAGTAATATAGATAAAATGTATGTCTGCGTGGAACTTCACAAATGGCCTACACCTGTGTAGGGTGTTTGGCATAATACGAGGGATAGCCTCAATATCCCTATTTAACTGCAGGTAGTAGGTGTGGAACACTGCATTTGACTACCATTGTTTTCCCATATCGCTCGAATACCAAAGTGAGGTGAACTTTGGAGCTAAGGGTTCAAATGGCTCTATTTCAGGGAAAGTCACACCTTCCGCCATCTCCCAAGTGATGAACACGATGAGGATCATCAGCCAACTAAAATGGAACTCATAGCCCTGATCCTGATCTTCGTGACAGTCTTGGTCTAACTAGTTAACTAAGTACTTTGCCCAGTTCATTTGTAACCCATCCACGCATTTTCCAGCAAGGTCAGCAACAAACCCTGTGACCTGCATGGGTCTGTTCTTCAAACTAGATTACCAGAGATCAACTAGAAAGCAAGGCACATTGTGCCATTCTGGATGGAGGCTACCTTGTAGCCTCGCTTCCCCTTCTCCACATCTTCGTAGGTATCTTTAATCTTCTGCGTCAAGGAGCAGTCTGTAGCCTTTCTTGGGTAAAATTATTGCAGGTCTAGTCTTTGCATGCTCAATCCGATGATCCGATGGATCAGTGCCAGATCGATGGTGATGTGTCTGTCTAGCCATAGATAGCCTCCATGGAAGCTCGATAGAAGGATATTAAATCACACGTTAACCTCTTGGTGCCTTCCAAAATAGGGTATTTTCATCATGTTCAAAATAGTGGACTGCACGAGGTCCATAGTCCATGGTTGGGGGATTATCCTCGACTTCTTCCCCATCATCCTAGTCAAATACCTATGAGGAGAAATCATGCTGGAGTTATTTCGATCCTATAGGTTGAAGTCACTGATATTTAATGTCATGGTCTTATCCAGCAGTGGCTTTACTGTGCATATCCCCTTCGGTAGGTATGTAGTAACCAAGGTGTAGTTGAAATCCCTAGGGACACTGTCACAATTCACTGCATTGTCTAGAGACGAGATGTAATCAGGAAAGATGGATGGGATTAACTTCGCATTCGCCAAGTTATCTCGATGCTTGGTTCTTTTCTCGGACGTAGCTCGGGATGGTCTGTATCTGCGAGTAGTCGATGGGGAGGCTTGCACTCCTCTCGTCGATGAAGCTTGAATTCCGACAGACATCACCTTCTCATTCATAAGGTCGATTATAACTTCTTTGATAGACTTTTATCCGACATGCACTCTTGATCTCAGATAACTTGGGTCGATGAATAAATGCTCAATGCAATAGAAAAGGTAGTTAAGTCACAGTAAGCAAAACACAATAACAATGAGTTCTCTTATTGGATCAGATATATTTGCAAAAGTGTTCTCAGTGAAACAGTCAATGGAATAAGTAGACAATGATGTAACGGATCCCTCCAATAGACAAGAGGCCTTCATCAATGCAGTTATGTTTGTTACAACGCAGTCCCAATGGTCCGATGGCGAGCTTTCTGATCATAATTGTTGTTCTAACTATTCGGGAATGTCAATCTAACAGTTATAATGCCTCCAACAGTCATATCACTCAACCATGGAGAAGTGCCAATCTGAGCTGCTCTGATATTCTGTCGAAGTTCAAATTCTGGAGACCTTCCTTCTGCGGAGTCTTCTCTGGAACTTCCTGTAATTTCTCCAACTTTTCTTTCTTCTTGCTAAGTTTTCTAGCCTTCTTCCCTATGATCTGCATCTCAGTATACCTCTTTCCATTATGATTCTTAATTCCTCTCAACATAGTAACATCGTGTTTTTGATGGTCTTTCCTAGGGTTCAAGGCCAATACTTCGTCTCTGTCTAGGGTAGGTGCTCTACTCTCCTGTACAGACAGGTGTTTCAAATATTCTTGTTTTCTTTCAACCTCGACGTACAGATTCCTAGTCCTTAGTAGCTTCGACTGGTTTTCTTGTTCTACTATTAAGTGTGCTATTTTCCTAGTCATTAAATATCTTAGGTCTTTCTTTTTCTATTCTAGAGCTTCCTCTTCTTATTTTCTTCGGGTCTGATCTTTCTCAATCCAGGTTTTTCCTAGTAACATAGCAAATGGGGCAATGTTCTCAATAAATTTAACAACCTCAAATTATTCCTCTTTCGAAGTGCCATGAGCACTCATAGATGTCTGGATAAGTATTCCACATAGGTTTATCATATTTTCTCTAAATAATCCTATTCCTCCCAATGAAGGAATCATAGCAGGTTTTCCCAAAATTTCCCAAGTTCTTTCTGTCATAATATTCACCTGTGTTTCCTCATCCAGAACACAGTCTATGTTGAAGTCTCCTATTCTTGTTTCTATGCACTCTTTCTCTTTGAAGATCTCTGATAAATTGATATTTTTGTGATCATTTAGGGTTTCCTTCATTTGTAGTAATGCATTCTCTGATTCTTTCTAGGGTTCTACCATAATCTTAGTGTCTTAGCCTTTCTCATGGTTTTCTTGTTCCATATTCATTCTTTAAACCTTAGTAATCATTCTAAGTCAATCCAAAACTTCATGGTCCATAGCTTTACAACAAAGACAACTAGGTCTTCTACCAGGGAATTCCTTAGCAAGATCTCCAGGTCTTCTGCAACTGTAACAAAGAGTTAATCCTCTCTTTCTCTTAAATGATCCCCAACCTTTCTTGTACTACGCACTAGGATCATAGTGACTAACCTACAAAAAATTCTTCCTAGGATCTTACATCCATTTGTTAGTCCAAACATTCTTTCTATGCATAGGAATAACATATCCTTCATTATTTTTACCAGATCTACATATATCAGACCTTCTTTCTTCCAGTTGTGCCCTAGTTTTCAGATTAGGACAAAAATTATCAAACATACCTAGATCCATAATTTTGAAACAAATATTTTCACTTATCTTACCTTTTCAATCAAACATTTTCATTGTTATTACCTTTATCAGAGCACAAAACTTCCAGATCTTACCTCTTTTCTTCAGATATGATCCCTTTCTTAGCACAGAGCTTCTCAAGTCAAGTAGAATGTTGCACACTAAAGCAACAGATCTAAGCACATATCTTTCTTTCTTTTCCTTAGTTCCCAGCAATCACAGTTTCACATCTTGGCAATGAAACCATTTGTTGGCACAAGGGCAGACCCAGGGTTCAACGCTTCAACAGTGAACCAACAAAACCCTAACTATCGATCCTTTCAGCAACACCTGTGAAGTAGATGAAGTCTCACCTGAGGTAGAGGCACGAGTGGTTGCAGGACTCCAGTGTCTACAACCTTAGCTGGGACACTGATCTGTGATTACAACAACTTAACATAGCACTTAGTAGTTGTCATTCATTAGTATTTATTCTTTGTCTACAACGCAGATAAACCCTAATTATAGAACAACGTAGTATTCAACAAGATCCAATAGATTCACACACTAATAAAATCAAAATAGATCAGATCTAGTACTTATTTACATCACCAAGCACCAAGCTATCCTATCAAATATATCTAAACATAAATTACTACACTAAACATAAATCATATGAACAATAAAAAAACCATAGTGCACAAAGAAAGAACAACACATGATATACGTGGTTCACCCCCAGCCTGGGGCTACATCCACCAACTCTTCTTCTCTTTATTGTCTTTTGTCAATCATCTACATGCACAGATCCACAAGATCCTACTCCGCATAGGACATAAGGTATGCACACACTCCACCAGATCCTCCTTCCCTGAGCTAGGTTACAGCACAAAGCCTTTACATAGTCTCTTATAGTCACTTTCACTTAGCCTTGCAAGCCTCACACAGTATGCACAAAGAATTTACAAATATCACTTGCACTTAGCATAACATCACACACACAGCTCTAGTGTCTTAGTACTTAGCATCAAAACCTACCTCTTCAATTAGAATCACATAGCTAGCTATTTATACATTACAAAAGGGCCTAAACATGGGTAACCCATGGGCTGACATCCCCATACCTTTTACATAATCCCACAACCCAAAAATCTCTAAACAAGGGGCTGAGATCCCGTGATCTCCGCTTCAACTTGTGCTCCACCTTCGACAACCTGTTGAAGTCTCAAAATAGGTCAAACCTGACCTAGGATCTCTGAAACTTGGTCAAGGGCCAACAACGCCCTTCTGTAGTACCTCCTTCATGATGAAAGGTCTGAACCACACAGGCTTGTACTTACCTGCCCCCAGGGGATCCTTATCTTTGTCATAGAATAGGACAAGATCGCCTTCCGAGAAAATCCAAGGACAAACGGACCGATCATATTGACACCTAAATTTTTGTTTGTGATCCTCGTTAGCTAATGTTGCGTCACAAAGTTTCTCATTGAGCTGCTCAAGATATAATAAGCATTCATCAGGTGATGAAGTGTCTGGCAATAACTATACTGCCAAGTTTAGAGATGGGATCTAGCACTCTATTGGCAAGACTACTTCCAACTCGTAAATGAGTTGGAAAGATGAGAAACCAGTTGTAGTCTTTACAGATGTTCGGTAGGCCCACAACACCAAGTACAACATCAAATGCCAATTTGACTTGGCCGAATTGATCGTTCGCTGCAGGATAGTCTTAAGGGACTTATTCACAACTTCCACCTGACCATTCACTTGTGGGTAGCAGGGTGATGATTGATCTTGCCTCAACCCAAGATTTGATGTTAACTCAGACATCATTTTTTTCTGAAAGTGACTTCCATGGTTAGTGACAATCTCCCTCAGGATGTCAAACCCTGCTATTATTTGATTGAACAAAAAGAGAGTTGTTGTCTTGCCATCATCTTTGAACGTTGGCATAGCTTTGACCCACTTTGTGAAGTAGTCTACTGTTACGATGATATAACAATGCCCCATGGCTGAAGGGGGATAGAATGTAGTATAATCAATCCTCCACTTAGTGAAGGGGCCAACTGTAATGACGAGAAACATAGGAGCGGGTGTGCCCTCATCTTCTGAGAGAAGATCTGACATGAGTGGCACTTCTTGACCGATTCAACGTAATCCTTGATTAACATCGGCCAAAAGTAACCAACTCGTAGAATCTTTTGGGTTGTGTCCAACCCAAAAAAATTAACACCACATGCTCTAGTGTGGCAGTCATTAAGAATGAGTTCCACTTCTTCATGAGTGAGACACCATCGAAGGATGCAATATACACCTCGACGACACAAAGTGTCCTCGAGTATGAGATAGTTTTTTTCTTGATGGGGTATATGTCAATGCTCATCATGAGAAGTAGAGGAGGGGCACTTCAAAGTCTGAAGATAGAATATTATATCTCCATACCAGGGGTATGAAGATGAAATCAAAAAATGATGTCCTTTAATCAATGATTCTTCGGGCGTAACATCACCTGACTTGACCGGAAGTTCTGAGATAAGTTCTGCAAAGACCAATGACTTCTTAGATTTTGCAGGAACAAAATCCAAGTCAAATTCCTAGAGGATATGAATCCATATACTGATATTTCCACCAATTACATGTCGTGTCAACATGTATTGGAACAAATTCACAATGACAATGATGGTGGTTTTTCAAAATAGGATATAATGACGGAACCACTGGACAACATGTACTACTGCCAATGAAATATTTTCAACTTGGGAGTATTTGAGTTCTGGTCCAACCAGGCCTCGGCTCAGGTAATAAATCACATGTTCTTCAAGTAGCTCATCCTCTTGAACCAAGACCATACCAATGGTCGACTCTGCCACGACCAAATATAATAAGAAATATTTATTATAATTGGGTGGTCGAAGTAGAGGGTAAGATGTGAGGGAGTGTTTCAACACTTTGAAAGAGCATTGAGAGGCTTCGTCCCAATGGAAAGGGACCCCCTTATTTATTAAACACATAAACCCTTTAGTGATATCGACATATTTTTCAATAAAATGCTGAAGAAAATTGGCTTTTCCCTGTAAACTCTGAAGTTGAGGGACTCTGCACATGGGAGGGAATTGAACTATTGCCTGAACCTTTAGAGGATAGACCATGATCCCTGTTTTCGAAACTATAAAACCTAAAAGATGACCCAATGTCATGCAAAAACTACATTTTTTAGGATTCAAGAGAATCCGATAGTAGCGACATTGCTCAAAGATAAGTTGGAGGTGTGTGGGATGATTAGTTCTCTTACGAGATTGTGATGCTAAATCATCCATATAGGCCTCAACTATGTGTTAGAGATCATGGAAAGCAAAAGACATGGCCTGCTAAAAGGTGGCTCCAACATTCTTCAGGCCAAAAGGCATCTTTTGATAAGCAAATGTACCCCAAGGACAGAAAAAAGTTGTTTTATGCCGGTCCTCAGTTTTAATCTATATCTGATTGTATCCCGAAAAACCATCCATGAAATAAAATACCTCATAGCCTGCAAATTCATCGATGATTTGGTCAATGAATGGGATGGGGAAATTATCCTTTGGATAGGCCTTATTCAAATCATGAAAGTTCGTACATACACCAATTGTTCCCTACTTTTTGTTGACCGAAATGGGATTTGACACCCATTGTGTCAACTGAATGGGGTAGATGAAACCAACTTTGAGTAGTTTCTCTACTTCAGCCTTAACAAATGCTTCTTTCTAAGGATTAACCAGATGAAGCTTGTGCCGGACCGGCTTGGCATCAGTGTAATTTGTTATTTCATGTTCGATAATTCTTGGATCTATGCATGGAATTTCCTCATGAGAAGAGGAAAAAACGTCGCAGAATTCTTTAAATAAATCAGTGTAGATTTAGATCTCCTCGGGGGGGGCAGTTTGCTCTGACGAAAAGATTCTCAACAATGACATGGGTTCTGGATATGTCGATAGGTATCAATTTAGTGATGGTTGTCATATTACCTTCAATGTGAACTATGTGCATAGCCAAAGGATTGATAGGACAAGACCTATCTCCAGTCATAGTCAACACGAATTCACCCACCTCAATTCTTCCTAACTTTGGGAGAAAATAAGATCTATGATGGAGATCGTCTCAGGGTTTTTCTGGACTATTCAATGCCTCTATAATCACCTTGTCAGAGGGAAAGACCGAGTCTAAGGAATCAGTAGTGGTGAGTGAACCTTGAGCCCATGTAGGATCAAAAACTGGATCTAACTCCTGTGCGGAAGTCAGATTGGGGTAGGCAAAACCTTGCTGGACTATAGAGTACAAAACCTCTATAGTGGAAAAAGGCATGGCCATGTCATGATGCCCTATCCCTTCCATCATGGCCGATGGGGAAAGAAGAGTCTGTGGATTGTTGAATTAAGTCATACGGAATGATGATACTTGAAATATTTCAGCCTTAGGTTGGTCAGGGACAACTGATATGAGTTTGACATAGCTAGACGGAGGCGGGTAATCGAAAGTACCCATCAAAGGTGGACACAAACCAACCCCTACATTGATGATGTCGAGTTGTGGGTTATCAATCATTGGGACCATGGATTCCCCCGATGAGGGTTCAAGACGAGAGAAACACAATTGATTAGTGGACATGATCTGTCCCTCATGTGGAAACAACAAGACCCAGAAAACTATGGAAAAAACTACATGCATAGCATAGTTCCAACCCCTTCCTAGAAAGAGATTGTAGTTGAGAGGCGCATCGACCACTTCAACTTCGATGCACATGGTATTTCCTCCTAGCTACATGATGAAAGAAGGAATAATTCCATGTGGTTTGAACAAACGACCATCGAAAGTGGTAATAAGAGTAGGTTACGAAGAAAAACCAAGTTGGCCAATGGCCTTCCAACATGCCAATGACATCATGCATGTCGAGGAACCCTCATCAACCACCATGCCGAAAATGTTCCAAGTAAAATATTTCATGGTGTAAGCCACTACTATCTGAAATGTGACGTGGTATGGGAGATGAGGTTTCAAGCCGGTCTTATCAAGCATGATCATTCTTGGATTACAAGTCTTAGCAGATTCTAAGGAAGCTAACAGAGCCTTTCTCTATGATAGGAAGCTCTAGAGGACCTCCAAAGCAGACATTACACAAGGGTTTTGTGAAAAATCCTCCACCATAGAGTAGTTCTGGGTGGCCCTCACATTTGGATTGTGGGAAGCTTTCTTGAATGCCCCTTTCAAGATACATGTCATTGTTTCTCCCAATGTATTCTCAATCTGGAGAGGAACATATGGGTTTTCAACTTCTTTACCCTTATCAGAAGTGTTAATAATTCCATAAGCATGTGTCCTAGTCACTATGTGGGCATCACCTTTCAACATATAAACATTCAAGGTCAAGGGATTACTAGATGACAAAGGGGGTCCCTGACTTCCCCCATCCATGTTTCTAGAGGCTTGAGTTAAATTTTTCCCATGTGGAAATGGGTTTTGTTAGAGCTAGGAATCACCCTCAGACTGTAATGAGGATAAACCCAGTACCCATCATTTTATACAGTAAATGTAAATGAGTTTTAAGGGGGTCAAATGGATAAGACTCGAGATAATAACGTTCTAACTTAGAAAATATGGACTAGCATGCACCAGCCTTTGAGGTCTTGAATAAACTTCAGTCAGTAAGTTGGAGTAAGGGTGATTAGGAGGAATATTTAGTGAGAAAAGTGTAGAGTTCTGCTATGAATATCATATTCTCCAGCAGCCTAAGGAGGAAAAACTTAAACACATGGTCCTCTTGGATTGAAATTTCAAGGAAGATGAAAGAAATCATAACAATACTATAATCA
>JASDQU010244343.1:13345-23934 GCA_032191745.1 Picea mariana
TGCAACATTGAAGTTATTCATTTCCTTCTAGTTGTAGGTCACGACTTAGTTTGCAAAAAAAAGAAGATAGTCTCTCATGAGGCCTTCAAGAAAAGAAATTCTCACTTTCTCCAATTTTGCAAACTAAGTCGTGACCTACAACTAGAAGGAAATGAATAACTTCAATGTTGCAAACCAAGTTGTGACATACAATTATAAGGAAATGAATAAAGAGCAAAGAACTTAAGCACACTAAGAACGAGCTAGTAGCCATTGAGGGGATTTTGGGAAAACTTTGTATAAACAACCAAGATTTTGGTCATTTTTCAATTTCCTTTGCAACCCAATTTGTTTTTCAGTGGTTACACTGTTGAAATCAAATTATTAAACATAATGTAGATGCTTGGGTTTTTTAAGTTTTTTAAATCCAAGAAAAAATGCATCCACTAATAAACCCAATATCTCATTTTTACAAGCAACTTTAAGATGAATACTAACATGCACTCTAAATAAAGTTTGCATTGAGCAACACCCAAGCACAATAGATATAAATTGGACACCAATATCTTCTCAATAGTGAATTAATAATTACTTAATTACAAAGACATTTTAAGCATTAATCTATATAATTGTAATATTGTTGGTTATCCCAAAGTGATTACATGTGGGCAACACTCCATGAATCTACACATTTTAAAAGATTAAGTGGTTTCTATATCTTTATATATTGGATTTTTTTTGAGTCGATCATATGGTATATGTATTTTATTTATAAAGTAAAATCAAAATAATTATTTTATTAAATAAAATATAAAAAAAAATTATTAATAAAATTATTTGATTTATTTTTTTATTTTATATAATTTTATTATTTTATCTAATTAGGTGTTTTTATATTTAGATATAAATTTATTTATTTTATCTAATTGAATTTTTACGAGAATTTGGTGATATAAATTTGTAGGATATCACTATTTTTTGTTATTTAAAATCCAATTTTGAATACAAAAATAAATTGAACATGTTCAAAAATAAATTTTGTTTAATTGGGTTTATTAAACAACGGTAGGAGGAGGGCTTAAACCTTCGACCTCGAGGTTAACATGAACATAAATTGCAAGTTGTAGAAAGTCAAAACTGGTTGTTTTTCACTTGTAATAATGAATTCATTTATTGTACAATCCTAATTATTTAACTATCTGTGTCTCTGTCTTATCATGACACATACAGAGAGACACCGTCCACTGCATCGTCGACACATAAATAAGATAGGACATAAAAACTGTTAAGAAGAACTCGGGCCTGTAGCTCAGGCAGAGGTAGAGGTCACCGGTTCGAACCCGGTCGGGCCCTCTATTGAGTCGAGCAGTTCTCTTTTCTCACTGATAGTTGTTAGGTCATTGTCCATAAAAAGCATCACAGATCGTTGCTGTCGATAGCGCAGGGAACCCTTAGATTATTGTTGATGTTTTACACAACGAAGATCGTAATTACTTAATGGAACACTAAATCACGTTGCTAGGTTTAATTTTAGGAATTACTTAATGGAACACGCCATTAAAATTTTATATATGAAGTTTTATTATACAATACTTGTATATTTATAAAGATAAATGTTTTTTTTATAGAATAAAATAAATAAAGAGTAAGATAATAAATTCAAATTTTATTGAAATTGATATGAATTTTATTAAATAATAATAATAATTTAATTTTAAGATTAAGGCTAAGCCTCCACCAAATTGGTGCATGAGATCTCTTTGTTTGTTGAATAATGGATCTCTTTCTCAAAGATTTGACTCTTAAAGTATATAGAGTAGACATATCCTACTCCTCTCTCCATTTGAACTTGTGACCTCTTAAAAGGAAACACATATTTTTAACCATTTTAAAAAATTAACTTATTTTAATACAATTAAAATGTTATTAATTAAAAAAAATAATAACAAAAATTTATTTGACTTTAAGAGACTCATCCAAAAATTAAATTTATGTTATTATTAATCCCCTTAAAAACAACGAGTAAAATTAACAACAATGTTGCTTAATATGTTAATATAATAATTGTATGTAAATACTCCTTGAACCAAAAAAATCTCATGAACAAAAATTAAATCAAACTAAAAATTACTCAACTTAATTGACAATGATTTTTTCAAGTCATCCCTCTTTCTTTTCTAGATCAATATACCAAATCTAAAATAAAAATCCTCTCATCAAATTAAGCTTCAAGTATTTATAACATATTTATTTTAAATACAAAATAAATAATAAAATAAATAAATATAAACAAATTTGTTGTACTTAAAGTGATTAAATGCTAAATGTGTCATGTTTCTAACATTAATAAAACTAGCATACCCCTGAAGCAGGGGAAAAGAAATGTTGAAAAAACTTAAGTAGCATATGTTTTTATGACTATCATATTTAATTAAACAAAAAAACATGGAGAAGTGAATGACATAATAGTTTTTTCCAAGTAAATTACATAAACAAAAGATGTTACATGTGTACAATTTTTAATTCTAGATATCATCTAGAGTTATTTGTTACTTAGATATCAAATCATAATTTGTTATTAAAATGAAACAAAGTAGAAGGAAACTTCCATTATCATCACTAATTATTGGTAAATACAAAACCATGTCATTGATGTTATTTAGAATTAATTATACATTAATTGTTCATAAGACAAAATATACATATCTTCTCAAAATAGGAAATCCCTAGCTATTCCCACATTATTCTCTAATTACCTTGGAAAACACTATACGGGTGCATAAAAGGTGCAATCAAACATTGCATGTATAGAATTATCAAAACATAGAAGAAGCTATAATTTTGTGACCTCCCCTAACATTAGAGAAACGAGGTGGAGTAGTGGAGTAGTGATCAATGATGCAAATTTTAATTGTGTAAGTGATCCAGATGGATCTCGATGGCCATCCACCTTTTCCACTAAATCACCATTTTGAGCCTGCGGTTTTGATCAACCATGATATTCACCATTTTGATGGGGAATGGAATGTAATGTCATCTTCATTTGTTAATTATAGACATCATGTAATGATTTCCCAGTGGTCTTATGTACATGCCTACAACATAGCGTTAATTCCCCAGATCCTATTAGAAATCCGCAGTTAAGCGCGCTCAGGCTAGAGTAGTACTGGGATGGGTGATCACCCAATAAGTCCTAGTGTTTTACATGCCTATAGCATTTTATAAACTTTGTCCAATTTATCCCACATGCATCATGGGAATTGTTCTCCTCTCACTCTCTCATATATAATTGAGGTGAAGTAGGCCCTTTAAGCATGCAATGGAGTGTGATGTAAAACTTGTTGCGAATGAAGCATAGCCAACATCTCTTTCCTTTCATTTCATTCTCAAAAAGGTGTGTCGCTTTGATGTTATGACAAGGTCCCTTGGCATAAGTATGAAATACATATCTTACTACTTTCCATTTCAATAACATCAAAGCTAACCTTGACTTTGAATGTCCATAAGAACTTAACACTTTGACTTTCAATGTCCATAAGCACTTACATCTGATGTCAAACTCTACACTTGCATTTCATGAACTATCAAATCTCGTGAAAAAAATGGAAAAACAATGTACAATTAGCACTCTAATTATTGATCACATATTGGGTAGTTTAAAATGTGGCTAATGTGTTTGACGTATGTGATTTGGAATGAGATGTGGTAGAGGAAAAATAAAGAGAATAGTTATATACAATATAAGTAAAGTTGAGGAGTGTAAATCAAGTAGTTTGAAGACATACTTGCTATTTTCGATAGATCTACAATTGAATTTGTTCCATGGAACTAAGGGTCCATTTTTCATTTGAGATTATGTGAAATATCACTCGAGCATTGAAGCAAGTAAGCTTTGCAATTTATTGCTTCAATCATATTAGAGTACAAAATAACGGTCTTAGAAAGTTGGTTTGAAGTCTAGAAGTTTTAGAATGGGGTTGGAAAGAATATATCCATTTCCAATCCTTGTAATAGAGTTTGTTGTTAACATTGACGTCATACATTTAATATGTTGTTTAAAAAAAGGATAAACAAAGGGAACCGAAAGACAACCTAAGAAAATGTTGTTGCATGAATTTATTGGGAAAAATATAATGGATATGAATGGAATTCAAGAAAAATGCATATGTAAAGAAAGTCATAAATACATTTATTGAAGTGTATATATATTTGTTGAACTATGTATGCAACTATTGGAACAACAATAAGGTATGTACTTCTGAAAAATTGAACAAGGTCAAGAAATGACCTTGTAGAAGAAAGATCCAACAAATATTTGGAAGTATATTTTAATCTTTAAATAAAGAAATTTGTATTTTGATAGCATGTTTAACATTTATATCATGTTAAGAATAATATAAAATTAAAAATTTACATTTAGGATACCCACATATAGATGGAGAGAAATAGAGCTATATAATATGAGAATGTTTTTGAAGATGGATTTTAGAGTTAAAATATATATTTATTAAATTTACTTTTATATAAAATTGGATTATTTTTTTAATATTAAAATATGAACTCTATTGTTTGAACAATAAAATATGTTTTGAAATGAAAAATATTTGATAACTATTTCAAAAGTGTAGCTAAGAATGAATAGAGCACAATTTTTATAAGATATTCAATTTATTGTGTAACACATAAAATATAAGTATTTGTAATAAAAATAGTATCAAGCACAACATAGATTGTTTGGACAATAAAATATGTTTTGAAATGAAAAATATTTGATAACTATTGCAAAAGTGTAGCTAAGAATGAATAGAGCACAATTTTTATAAAATATTCAATTTATTGTGTAACACATAAAATATAAGTATTTGTAATAAAAATAATATCAAGCACAACATATTATATATATATACAACTTATTTTTACTTATAAATATATGAAAATGTATTTTATTTTTAAAAATCATCATATATTTTAAAAGTTTAAGTAATAAATAACATATATCAAATACTTTAAATATTATTATTTTTTTTTAATGAAAACTTAAATTGAAATTAAATAATATCTATTATTATAAAAAACAAATGTTAAATATATGGATAACCAAAATTTATAAAATATATGGATAACCAAAATTTATTGGTTCAATGTAAATATAAATATAATAATATGAATAAAACTTTTTATTTTTATATATTTATTGTAATTATATACATTATGAATTAATACAAATACAAATATTGATATAATGTAAATGTCAATATAACAATATTAATAAAACTTTCTATTTTTAGATATTTGATATTTATTATAATTATATAAGTTAACCAAAATTTATATAAAAATATTGGTTCAATGTAAATATAAATATAATAATATGAATAAAAAAATTTATTTTTATATATTTATTGTAATTATATACCTTATGAATTCATATAAATACAAATATTGATATAATGTAAATGTCAATATACATTGATTAGTTGATCCTCAATTTACAAATGGTAAGTTCTTATATGTTCTAGTACACTTTGGGTGTTGAGACTATGTATACGACCAGTGGTCAAATTTGAAGGGTGGGTTTTAATTTCAGTGAGAAGGGTATATATTTATGCAACCCTTCAACAATGAAAAGTTTTCAAAAAAAATAGATTTTAATTGACAACAATAAATTAAGCAAACACTTCACAAAAAAATATGTTAAATAAAATATTATATTTCCAATCGAATTTAATTCTAATAGAGAAATCTGTAAATCCAAATTATTAATATCTTAAAATTATTAGTGTTGAAACTTAGATGACTATCTATCTTGAAAATGACTTTATAGATGATCCTTAAAAATGAACAAAAATAATGTAGCAAATGCAATTACTTGGAAAATGATTTTATACATGATCCTTAAAAAGTGAACATAAATAATGTAGGAAATGCACTTGTTAAAATGCATAATTTTGGAGGCAAAATTGTTTTCTAAATTTAACAATCAGTCAAAATTTATTATTAAAAAATAAATATAATAAATAAAACATGAGACAAATATGGCCATCAAGTTTCTTTGATTAAAAAATAAAAAGATTCA
Source organism: Picea mariana (assembly GCA_032191745.1). Classification (NCBI taxonomy): domain Eukaryota; kingdom Viridiplantae; phylum Streptophyta; class Pinopsida; order Pinales; family Pinaceae; genus Picea; species Picea mariana. The sequence goes on from JASDQU010244343.1 coordinate 19,401, forward strand.
TGGCAACAAAGATCAAGAAATACCAAAACAGGAAAAATACATGTACAAATATTACAGGAAAATACATGTACAAATATTACATCTACAAGTTAAAAAATAAGATTTAAAATTCAAGGAAAAAAATATTAGTATTTAAACCAAAGACTAACCTATCACATAGATCACATTGTGTTTTCATTTTCTATGTCCAAACTTGGATAAATAGTGAAATTTGAACACCGAAACAAGAAAATATTGCAAACATGAATACTACACAGTTTCAAAATTGGATACTCCTACCAAGATAGCAAAGTAGATTGGAAGAATATCCCCAAAGCCCTAAGGAATTTTCTTTTCCAAGTTTCTATAACAACTCTTCTATTTTTTTAACAAAATATAACACAGATTCTTTAGGGGCTCTTAATCTAGTCTAGTGGAGAATAAATGAGAAATACCTTGAATAAGAATCCTTCAGAGTAGATTTGATAGTGTTTTTCTTTTGCAGACTACCCAGCCTTCACCAACACCCCTCCACAATATTTCTACATCTACAGGCACATAGATATAGGGTTTAACCAAGCAAACTATACCAAGCAAACTATCATCTTATCTCCCATGTGAAACCAAATGCAAGCAATACAAAAACAAAACTAAAAAATCCAAAATCTAGAAACACGTTGCAAGCAGAGAAAAAATTAAAGCATGGACATGTTGTACTCAATAGAGAAATAACCATTGACATAGCAAAAACAACAACAAAATAAATAGCAATAAGAGAAATTAAAAAAAAATTAGCTTAACAACCCATTACCCTATTTGCTCTTCTTTGCAAGAGTTCTCTTCTCTGTTATGTTTAGTTTGAACACAAAAGGACAAGACATTAGTATTATCATGAACAAACATAATCAGTATAAATACCTATCTGTTGCCTACTCGAGATAAGCAATTGATGGTGGGAATGGTGGGGTTGCTCTCTTTGCTCTGCACCACCAATGAGACCGCATCTGCTCTTCTTTCCTACACGAATCCATATTCTGTCAAGTCCCTTCACATTATGTGGCCAGAGGACCTTCATGTTCTGCGTGAACGATCTGCATGAGGGTTTGAAGATGAAAAATCAATGGTAGAATGTATATGTTCCTCAAGACTTCCCTCATAAATTACCCTCTGCATGCGCATTTTGGGTCAAGGGGTCAAGCCTCGTTTGGGCTCCACACGATGTCCATCTGCTGGGTCTTGCATGCGCATTCTGCGGTTGAGGGGTCGAGCCTCGTCTTGGTTCCTGCAAGATGTCCATCTGTCGGGTCATGACGAACTGGTTCGGCTCTACACCAACAAGTGCAGAACTCCTTTCCCACCATTCTTGGGCGTCGTTGTCAATCATCCAGAGGGAATGAACCACCAATGCATAAAACCAAAGTAGAATGCATATTACAGAAATGCAACTTAACCGTGTTTACAGAGAAGTTCTAGTTTGTCAGCTATCATAAAAGCTTACCAATATGTCAAGAAAAGTGAATATCAATTACAGAAGAAAGCCCCTCATAAAAGATAGAATAGTTAAACAAAAGAGCGAACAACTAATATTTTATCATCCTTAAAAAAATTCTGCCAATAATCAGAAAATTATCTACTATATAAACATAGCAAAGTGGTTTATGCATAAAAAAAACCAAGTAAACGTTAATTACAAAACAAAACACAGCTAATTAAAAGATAGTAAAAACACTTTTTAATCATGGTTATAAAATGAAAATTTTCACATCAACCAAAAATAAGATGCTATTTGAACATATGGCAAATGGCAAATGATTAATCCAAAAAATGTAAATGTCACTTAGAAAACAAAACAACTAAATGACTAATTTCCAAAAATAAATTTAATTTCAATACACAACTAAATAAAAGATAGGAGAATTTAAATTACAAAATAAAATAACTAAATAAAGATAAAAGAATTTAAATTACTTAACAAAACAACTAGAAGAAACTGCTATAAAAACAAAATACATTTTTAAACCATGGCAATAAAAAGAAAAATCCAACAATAACTAGAAAATGATTTATTATGTGAATATGGTTCAAGAATATCAATTATGCAAGTCTGTTTCTTATTGAGAATGGATTATTTTAGGCGGTGTGATTTTCTTCCAATAAAAATGATGCATCAATCCTTATTTACTTACTATAAAAACAAAATACATTTTTAAACCATTGCAGTAAAAAGAAAAAACCAACAGCAACTAGAAAATGATTTATTATGTGAATCTGGTTTAGGGATATCAATTTGCAAATCTGTTTCTTATTGAGAATGGATTATTTTAAGGGATATGATTTTCTTCCAATAAAAATGATGCATCAATCCTTATTTACTTACTGAACAATTAGTAATAAATGTAGTTCACTGTTAACTAACAAGTAAATTATGATAAATTTTACCACCTCAAAAAAAAATCAATTATATCAATTACAAAATAAAACAACTAAATAAAAAAAAAAAAACATTTTCAAAATCCATCCCATCTAGACTAAAAACAAACTAAAACAACTAAATAAAAAAACATTTTCAAAATCCATCCCATCTAAACTAAAAACAAACAAAACCCCATAGCATTTTCAAAATCCATCTCATCTGCACTAAAAACAAAACCCCATTGCTGTGAAAAAAAAAATAGAACCATGATCAGNAATGAGCTTAACAACCCATTAGCCTATTTGCTCTTCTTTGCAAGAGTTCTCTGCTCTGTTATGTTTAGTTTGAATACAAAATGATAAGACATTAGTATTATCATGAACAAACATAATCAGTATAGATACCTATTTGTTGCCTACTATAGATAAGCGATTGATGGTGGGAATGGTGGGGTTCCTCTCTTTGCTCTGCACCACCAATGAGACCACATCTGCTCTTCTTTCCTACATGAATCCATATTCTGTCAAGTCCCTTCACATTATGTGGCCAAAGGACCTTCATGTTCCGTGTGCACAATCTGCACGAGGGTTTGAAGATGAAAAATCAATGGTAGAATGTATATGTTCCTCAAGACTTCCCTCATAAATTACCCTCTGCATGCGCATTCTGGGTCAAGGGGTCAAGCCTTGTTTGGGCTCTCGCACGATGTCCATCTGTTGGGTCTTGCATGCGCATTTTGTGGTTGAGGGGTCAAGCCTCGTTTGGGTTCCTGCAAGATGTCCATCTGCCGGGTCATGATGACCTGGTTTGGCTCTACACCAACAAGTGAAAAACTCCTTTCCCACCATTCTTGGGCGCCGTTGTCAATCATTCGGAGGGAATGAACCACCAATGCATAAAACCAAAGTAGAATGCATATTACAGAGATGCATCTTAACCATGTTTACAGAGAAGTTCTAGTTTGTCAACTATCATAAAAGCTTACCATTATATCAAGAAAAGTGAATATCAATTACAGAAGAAAGCCCCTCATAAAAGATAGAATAGTTAAACAAAAGAGAGAACAACTAATTTTTTATCATCCTTAAAAAAATTCTGCCAATAATCAAAAAATCATCTACTATATAAACATAGCAAAGTGGTTTATGCATAAAAAAAAACCAAGTAAACGTTAATTTCAAAACAAAACACAGCTAATGAAAAGATAGTAAAAACACTTTTTAATCATGGTTATAAAATGAAAAATTTCACATCAATGAAAAATAAGATGCTATCTGAACATATGGCAAATGGCAAATGATTAATCCAAAAAATGTAAATGTCAGTTAGAAAACAAAACAACTCAATCAATACACAGCTAAATGACTAATTTCCAAAAATAAATCTAATTTCAATACACAACTAAATAAAAGATAGTTTAATTTAAATTACAAAATAAAACAACTAAATAAAGATAAAAGAATTTAAATTACTTAACAAAACAACTAGAAGAATCCGCTATAAAAACAAAATACATTTTTAAACCATGGCAATAAAAAGAAAAATCCAACAATAACTAGAAAATGATTTATTATGTGAATATGGTTCAGGGATATCAATTCTGCAAGTCTGTTTCTTATTGAGAATGGATTATTTTAGGCGGTGTGATTTTCTTCCAATAAAAATGATGCATCAATATTTATTTACTTACTGAACAATTAGTAATAAATGTAGTTCACTCTTAACTAACAAGTAAATTATGATAAATTTTACCACCTCAAAAAAAAATCAATTATATAAATTACAAAATAAAACAACTAAATAAAAAGAAACATTTTCAAAATCCATCCCGTCTAGACTAAAAACAAACTAAAACAACTAAATAAAAAAGCATTTTCAAAATCCATCCCATCTAAACTAAAAACAAACAAAACCCCATAGCATTTTCAAAATCCATCTCATATGCACTAAAAACAAAACCCCATTGTTGTGAAAAGAAAAATAGAACCACGATCAGAAAATGCTAGACTAAAAACAAACAAAACCCCATAGCATTTTCAAAATCCATCTCATCTGCACTAAAAACAAAACCCCATTGTTGTGAAAAGAAAAATAGAACCACGATCAGAAAATGCTAGACTAAAAACAAACAAAACCCCATAG
>JASDQU010244344.1:18763-31949 GCA_032191745.1 Picea mariana
GGGGGATAATTCTTTTGAGCTCAACATTCCTCCTTTCCTTGGCCTGCACCCAATGTTCAACGTGGATCTCCTTTGCCCTTATTTCCCACCATTATTGGACACCTTAGACGTAGGAGAATAGCTGACACCAATAGAGCCCAAACCCAACTGCATACAACATGAATCCAATGATCAAATTGTAGACATAGAGATCAAGGGCACTCAACATTAAAGGATCCATCTTTATCGAGTCGTCAAAGAAGGGCAGCTCCTGCACTAAGGCAAGTGGCTCACGCGGGGCCAAATTCAGCAGAAATTTCCTCATTTGATGGGGGAAATCAATGCAATGGAGACCATTACTTCCTAAGGAGGGAGGATTGATCCAGGTGGATATCGGTGGCCACCCACCTTTTCCAACTGGCTCAAAACAATTTTCTGGCAATTTTGGCAATTTAATATTTTTAGCAGTTTTAACTTCCGGGGCCATTTTGATGGCCTAAATGAAGGTTTTTCGAGATCAAGCTTCTCATTGATGGTAAAAAACATGATTGAGACCCCAAAATGAATCTCTTTGATGATACCTTTCCAATGGGATATCGTATGCAAAAGTTACGACCCCGAGAAGTTGATGTACTATCTTACCCAGACGGGGCCCACATGACTTTTGGCGCTTCATCTCCTAGGGTTAGGTCTTTGGATGTCTAGGTTTTTTGGCATTCCTGTTTATTGTAAAAATTCCTTTAGAACCTCATTGTAATAATCCGCCGGTGAATGAGCGCAACTGTCACATCTCTTCTCAGAGATAAGCCGCCACCATTCCATCAAGCTTGTTTCCGTTGCATTTTACAGTTTCAACTTATTTACTTATTGAATAGAAAACCAGTTTTACTGTATCTCTGTTATTTTGTGTTAAGAACATGTTAATAATCCGTATTCATTTCATTCTTCTCATAAAATTTGGATCAGATGTCCAAATCACAAAAGACAAAATATGAATGAAATCAAGATCTGGTTGCTCATGTGAAGAAAAGGAAAGAAAGGAGAGAAGATAGTCCGAAAAAAACTAGAAGACCACACCATAAGAAGGATGTATATAAAATAAGATGCTACACTTGTAAGAAGTTGGGACATTACACCTTTCAATGTTCTAATGGGAAAGGAAAGAGGAAACATCATGCACATACAACAGATATGGAGGAAACTACATTTTAGAAGAATGCAAAGGAATCGAAGGATGAAGAGTATGCATTTGTATCAACCCTCATAGGTACTATCACTCAAGAAAGTGATATTTGGCTCGTGGATAATGGTTCTTCCAAGCACATGACCATATTTAGACTTTCCCTCACGAAATTGACAGAGAAGTGTTAATCCCTTCAGGTGGAGCTTGGGGATGATTCTAGACACGTAGTCAAAGGAGTTGGAGAAGCCACCTTTCAACTTGACTCAGGTAACCCTATTTTAATCAAAGATGTTTTGTTTGTACAAGGCTTGAAGAAGAATCTTCTTTTTATTTATGCTTTAGAAGATAAAGGTTTTAAGGTAGATTTTATGGATGGCCAAGTCCTTCTATGGCCCAAGAATTCAATCATAGATAATGCTACCATGATTGGTATTTGAGAGGGAGAATTTTTTAAATTGAAGGGACACCAAGAACAATCCCTTGTACACAACAATGTTAACTTAGGTGAGCTATGGCATAGAAGACTTTCTCACATAAATTATAGAGCACTACCAGTATTGAGCAAGATGGTTATAGGTCTACCCAACATTTAGGTAGAACACGATCGAGTATGCAAAGGTTGCACACTTGGAAAGAATGTAAAATGAAGCTTTGCTAGCAGTGATAGCTGGTCCAAGGGGATGTTGTACATCATACACTTCAATGTATGTGGAAATATGACGGTGCCATCCTTAGGAAACTTTGTATACTCTGTCTTATTCATAGATGACTACTCACGAAAGACATGGATCTACTTCTTGTAAGTTAAATATGAAGTCTTCAACAAGTTTCAAGAGTTCAAGGATTTAGTTGAGAATCTCTCTAGAAGGAAGGTTAAAATCTTGAGATCTGATAATGGAGGTGAGTACACCTCAAATGAGTTCAAATAATTTTAAAGAGAAGCAAAAATTAAAAGGGAGCTAAGAACTCCCTAAAACCCTCAACAAAATGGGGTCGCAGAGAGAAAGAATAGATCCATTGTAGAAGCAACTAAATAAATGATCCACGACCAAGGATTACCCATGCACTTATGAAAAAAAGCATCCAGTACAACCATGTATGTCCAAAATAGAAGTCCTCACAAGATATTGGGGAACAAGACAGTTGAAGAGGTGTTCACTTGAAATAAACTAGAAGTTAGTCACCTGAGGATATTTGGTTGTCCAATGTACATACATGTTCCAAAAGACTAGAGAACGAAGTTGGAGCCTTTAGGAAAGAAGGGCACCTTTGTTGGATACAGTGAGACTTCAAAGGATTACATAATATACATTTCTGGATAAAGACATATTGAGATCAGCCAGGATGTGACATTTGATGAAGATGAAGCCTTCAAAATATCTAGGGAGTCTCACATGGATGAGGACTGAGAGGAGCATGAGGCTCCAAGGGATGTAGTCATGGTTGACTCTACGCCAGCGGAACCCATTTCAGAAGTTCAAAATGAGATGTTAGAGTCATAGAGACCTGCAAATCCACCCAGTGAAGTTTATAGTCACCAGGAAAAGACTAGCTTGGCTCTGGAACACCTTAACTGAAGTAGAAGGACATGCAACTCCTAAAGGATCTTTTAGAGAGAGAAATATACCACACAAGCTTTCCACCTATGTAACACTAATGAGTAAACTTATTGGCTCAAAACCTTCCACCTTTGAAGAATCTGCTCAACAACAAGTATGGAAGGATGCCATGATGGATGAGTACTAGTCCATCATGAAGAATGATGTGTGGGAAGTGGTTCCAAGACCAAAAGGGAAGTTAGTATTGACTTCTAAGTGGATCTACAAGATCAAGCATGTTGTAGACGAAAACATAGAGAAGTACACAATGATATTTGTGGCCAGAGGGTTCTCCTAGAAAGAGGGAGAAGACTATGATGAGACATTTTCTCCAGTAGAAAAGTACACTTCCATCAGATTGATTATTGTGATTGCTTCCGCAATGGGATGGAAATTACACCAGATGGATGTCAAGACTGCCTTCTTGAATGGCGTAATTGAGGAAGAAGTGTACATTGAGCAGCCACAAGGGTTTTTGATTCATGGCAAGGAGTCCCATGTGTGTAAACTGAAGAAGGCTTTGTACGAACTAAAGCAGGCACCCAGAGCATGGTATGCTAGGATAGACAACTATCTAATGAGCTTGGGGTTTACCAAGAGTGATGCAGATCCCAACCTTTACTACAAGGTTGAGAATGGTTTCCTGTTGATTTTGGTCCCATATGTGGATGACCTATTCCTAACAGGAAATGAGAAGCTCATAATTTGGTGCAAGAGGGAGCTCACTCCAGAGTTTGAAATGAAGGATCTAGGTTTGATGCATTATTTCTTGGTATTGGAGGTGTGGCAAAGGCTAGAAGAGATTTTCCTTAGCCAAGAAAAATATACTGTTGAGATCTTGCAAAGATTCGGGATGATGGACTGCCAGTCCATGGTCACAACCATGATGATGAATCTAAATCTCTTAAGTGATTCATCTTTAGATTTGGTGGATCCCACAATGTACAAACAAATGATTGGATCTTTGATGTACATACTTAACTCCAGGTTGAACATATGCTTTGCAGTGAAGAACTTGAGTTAGTACATGGTAGAACCTAGACATGTATATTAGATAACAACAAAGCATGTGGTGAGGTACCTACACGGTACAGTTGGATGTGGACTTAGATATGCCTCAGATGGAGAAGTGAAGCTGCAGGGATATACAGACTCTGATTGGGCAGGGAGTGCAGTCGACCGGAAAAGCACATCAAGATGTTGCTTAAGTTTCGGATCAGGTATGATCTCATGGTTGAGTAGAAAACAAATGTCAATGGCACTCAATACAATAGAGGCATAGTATATTGCATCTAGTGTCACAAGCCATGAAGCAGTGTGGCTTAAGAAGTTGCTTGCAGGGTTATTTGATCTAGAGATGGAGCCAACTTTGATACATTGTGATCATCAAAGTTGCATGAAGCTTTCATAAAATCGTGTCTTTCATGACAAGTTGAAGAATATAGCAATCAAATACCATTACATTCTAGACATGGTGCAGAGAGGAGTTGTAGAGCTCCGGTACATATCCACAGATGAGAAAATAACAGACATTATCAACAAGCCTCTATCTATAGTGAAGTATGAGTACTTCAGAGACAAGCTTGGCATGATCCAAAATGTCAATCCTCCTTGAGAGGGAGGTGTGATGTTTCTCCTCTAGCAGGATTCCCTTTGGACAAGGGTTTCCCAGATCAGTCATGTGGAGTGACTGAGGGAGTAATGTACTAATATTTCTCAGTGGATGGGTGTGAATGGGACTACTGGGAGAGAAGAAACATCATAGCATAGTCATGGATACTATGGGGGTATATTTGTGCTACTAGATGAGACTATAACTGGTTGATGGCATGGTAGTACCTGTGTGCTACTAGTTGAGTGATGCATAATTATAGAGATGAGCGCCTATGACCATGGTTGATGGCATGGTAGTAGTTGTGTGTTACCAGTTGATTGTTGCATAGTCATACGTACTATAGACTATGATTATGGATGATGACATGGTAGTAGCTATGTGCTACTAGTTGATTTTTTCATAATCATAGAGACTATTGAGCTACATGGTGTAGCTACCAGTTGATTGCATGATATGACTATGGTTGATGGCACGATAGTAGCTGTGTGCTACTAGTTGATTGTTGCATAGTCATAGAGTTTGTGACTATGGTTGATGGCATGGTAGTAGTTGTGTGCTACTAGTTGATTGTTTCATAATCACATAAATCATAACTATGGTTGATGGCATGGTAGTAGCTTAGTGCTACTAGTTGATTGTTGCATAGTTATGGAGACTATTAGACTGCATGGTAGTAGCCTTACGACTACTAGTGGATTGAAAATCATGATTATGGTTGATGGCATGGCAATAGCTTAGTTCTACTAGTTGATTGATGCATAGTCATGAGATACTATTGGATAGCATGGTAGTATTTTAGTGTTACCAGTTGATTGCTATGTAGTTATGACAACATGGTGGCAACTTTGTGTTGCTATTTGATTGATGGAGAGCATGGTAGTAGCTTAGTGCTACTAGTTGATTGCAGCATAGTCATATAGACTATGGTAGAGGATGGAGCTATTGATGGTATGGTGGTATTCGTGAGGCTACTAGATGATTCCAAAGTAGTCAGTGGAATACTAGAATAAAACATCGTGGAAAGATACATCCCTAGCTAAGAGAGAGTGTTGATGCTTTGGTGGTTGTAGGATGTATTTTCCTCCTAGACAACCTTTCTTAGAAGAAAATAAGATTCCAAAAGTCAAAGGAAGACCATTGAGCGAAAGAAGAACACCTCGAAAGAGAAGTTGGCCCACAGGAAAAGAATAAAGTGAAAATATAATCATCCAGATAAGATGTTGGCCCATAAGAATTAATAAAGTGAAAAATGAATTATTCAAGATGAAAATTCAACCCCAATATTCTAGATGAGATGTCAGCGCTAGTACATTGACAAACCAATATAAATATAGTGATGCCTTGGTCATTTGGACACACTCACTAGTAGTTGCATCTACATAAGGAAGAAGGTGTAGGTCTGAGGCAAGGAAGACACAACTACTACAACATCTAGGTTCTTGGTTATTCTTGGTGGTGATTTCTCTTGTGTGCTCTCTCTAGGAAGAGGTGCGCTACTTTGTATGGTGATGTTGTTGTAGTTGTATGGTATGCTAGCTTTGTGCTAGGGTTTCTTCTTTATTAGTTTGCTCTTGAGACTTGGTTCATGGTTGGATTATGTTATTGACAAAATCTATCTAAGAAAGGTTGGATGGGTTTTTCCCCAGGTTTGGGGTTTTCCCAGGATAACTCTCTGTGTCTTCTTATGCTTTTTTATGCTGCTCTTATTTCTCCAATATATGGAATATGATTGTTAAATGTTAAAGAAGATCTAAATACACTGGTAAACCTACTGCTCTGTAAATTTAATTAAAATCTAACATAATGAAATATATCTTTCTAATCCATTTTTATTTCATCCATATCAGAAGGTCTCCTTACCTATATATTTATAAATTGAGGTTGCCTTATTGGTAAGTCAACACTACCATCAGAAAAAGAATGCCACATATTATTAATAGGTTACCAGTTTTCATATCAAAGCGAGGCTTTATATTGCATAACTAGCATATCATCAATGAGTCAGATTTTGAAGAATTAACATCCTTTGATACTAAAGATCTTGGAGTTACCATTCAAAAGGTGTGGTTCCACAAAGCTCTTGAAATAAAAAAAATTCATCAATTAAATATAGGAGAATTTTCATCCTCACATGTCCTATATGTGTTCATCAGCTCTGGCAACAAAAATATGTCTTTTCACATTAATTTAGATGATAACCTTCCATAAGTTCCATTTATATTTTCATGTGAGTGTCCCACAGAGAGAAATTCCAACTCTGATATTGTTAAACACCCTCCTTGATGTTAAAATGGAAAAAAATACAAACACACACATATTTTTATTATTGTCGGCACAATTATCCATTTGTAGTAGTAATATTGGTGGCAATTTTTCATTTGACTTGAAAAAGTTTGTATTATCAACATTTATCTCATGTGCTTTCATATCATCTTGCCTATAGAACAAACATTTTTCATAAGACTCAAAATGTAATAGAGCTTCATATTATAGGTGGTTTGATTTTCCCCTTTTGTAAAACAAATCCCCATATTGATCCACCATTGGTGCTTCAAAATCGTTTAAACATTTAGCCAATGAAGTCACAATGAAATTTGAACCCATCTCCAAAAGGGAGAGACTGAATTGGAAAAATCCCCCTACCTTATGTTCATGTGTAAGCATACCCATCAAATAAATGGGAATATTCATATACTAATACCCTTTGCCTTGTTACCCAACTTTGTTAAAAATGGATTGTGACACCAGAGAAAGACCAATCTATTGGACATCCTCATTAGCACTTTTACAAAGCGAACTATGGGACATATTAGATGGTAGTAATTTGAGAGGTGCCCTTGTTTCATATTGACTTATTGAACGTGTTATAAGTGATGCCTTGTTTGAATTTTGTTCCACAATATTATTAATATTGGCTAAAATTGCAATAGTATTTGATATATATTTTTGCAATCCACGATTGTGATTCACAACCTTTAAATCACCATTCATAAACATATTCCCATAATGGTAAAAAGTACTTTTTTATTCTATAACATTTAAACTCTGCTTTTTGACAATCATCTATGATGTCAAAATTTATTTTAAATAGAGTTCTCTTATTTCACTCTCCTCATTTGGAAATAGGGGCATTTGTTCCTAGAGAATTTAATACAAAGTCTCTTTTTTAATTTCCATTCATGGCATGCACCTTATTTTGACTCTCAACCATTGACTAAAATAGAATTTTAGAATTACGAAAATTTTACAACAAAATGCAGATTTTATTTTTGCATAGAATGCACTTTAATCGAACGTTTCAAAAAATATTGTTCTCAACTTCCTTTTAGGAACTCATAATTAGGAATTTTACATGATTGTATGGCCTTGTTGTCACAATTTTTATATTGGCACAATCTACATTATCCTTAGGTGGATACACCATCTATAGAGGACATGCTTCAAATACTTCCTAAAAGTTGACACTAGGTTCCTTTGCTCTTTTTTTAATATCACATCTAAAGGGGCATCACCAAGGTCAATCAAATAGTTTATAGGCCATCTTCAAATAAAACCTTCTGATAAGCAACATTTCTCACAATGGACAAAGCCTTTCTAGATTAAAAATCCAAATTCATCACCATCTAGTGGTGCAAAGTGATTCACCTCCTCTTCCAAAACATTTGAAATTATTCCTTTGACAATATAGTTTGGTTATAAAGAACATTGATGAGCTAGTTTCACCTTTTCTCCCATGAATTTAACGTTGTGATTTTGGTTCATTCGTGTCGTGTAACCTTCAAATTTCTTAATTATTTCAACATTTAAGATTGGACCTACACTGAAATCCACCATTTTTTTATTGGCCAAGATACAAGGCTACCAAGTTGTAACTCCATTGAGAAAATGTCACAAGGAGACACTAGTTCCTTCACTAGAAAACCAAATATGAAAAATCACAAAAGCTTGCCTTTAATAGAATCATTTTTCTACATTTTTCACAAGATGTAGGGCAATGCAATCTCTATGATCTAAACATCTGTGTAACAATTGGAATTTTCTAAGAAGAAAAGAAAACCTAGATTCGTGTAGAACATTTTTATCTTCAGTGATAGAATCGACACCAATTATATCCTTCACCTTAGCATGAATTTGTAGAGAGAAACTAATCTAGTTAAAAATACATGATGCATCCCATTCAATAAAAATACATTTTTCTTCTGAAAATGTATTTTCACCTCTTGATGCATGCGAAAATTGAATATTTCCACTAAAAAACTTAGTAACATTTACAATGACACATCCATGATTAATGTCTCTATTATGCAATTGCTTTGTACTTGGGAAGGCTAATCCTTTAGCTACTTTTAATCCATTGAAAATAAGGTCTACATAGTGTTTATAACCTAACATTCCAAAAGGTATATTTGTTAATATACAACAACAAAGATACAACAAAAAATCAATATAATTCAACTAAAGTATACATAAATTAATTAAAGTCAACATAGATATTGACAAGCCATGTATGTGCATAATTCACAACTCCACACTTGATTAATTCATTAACATCTATCTCAATAAATATATAAATGAATGGATGTTGGTCTTCCCCAACGGGTGACTCTTCCTATCACCTATAACTCTTCATATTTACAATAATGTTATACAAGTAACACAATCCCAAGGATTTCATGTCTAACATTTCCCCCCTTAATTTGAAGGGGTGTTTGGGAGTCCAAGCATCATTCTTAACTTTTCAAAATTTTCTATTCCAAGTGCTTTGGTGAAGATTTCCACAATTTGCTCATTTGTGGAACAATGTCTCGAGTGACTAGTTTTGGCCTCTACATGATATCAAATCAAGGGATACTTTGTGTTGATATGCTTGGTTTGATCATGGAATATAGGATTCTTGGCCAACTTGATTGCAAAGGTATTTTTAACTAGAAAAGAAGTAGAATTCACTTGTTTCTCCTGCAAATATTCAAGTATTTTCTTGAGCCACACAATCTCCTTCATTGCTTTTGCAGTTGCCACATATTCTGCCTCTACTGTGGAATTTTTTGGAATTGTCTATTTGTGTGATCTCCATGAGACAATTATTAATACAAGACTCATGAGATATCATGAAGTTGAAAGTCCATTTTCCTTATCCTCAACAAATTCTGAATCAAAACATCCAATTAGATTGAATTCATTCACCTTAGAGTACTTGAGTCCAAAATATTGAGTTCCCTTCAAGTATTTTAGAACTCTTTTACTAGACCAATGTCCTTCATAAGGTTTTCGCATTAACCTAGAAAGAATTCCAACAACAAATGAAATATCTGGTCTGGTGGTGGTAAGGTAGATAAGACTTTCCACAACCTATTTGTACTTGGTTGCATCCTCAAATTCATTCCCTTCATTTGATGTGAGCTTCAAATTCTGTTCCATTGGAGTGGAAACATAATTACACTCAATCATTTCGAACTTGTTCAACGTTTCTCCAACATACTTCTTTTGGGAGATGAATATGTACTTTGGATTTTGATTCACTTCAATGCCCAAATAGTAGTGAAGATGTCCCAAATCTATCATCTCAAATCCTTTCTTCAACTCTTTCTTTATGGATACAATGTAACTTTCATTACCCCCCGTTATCAACATATCATCTACATATACTACAAGATATACAAAATTTTTTCCATATTTCTTGACAAATAGAGTTGCATTATCAAGATTGTAGTGCTTGAAATTCAATTTTGGAAGATACTCAGTTAGCTTTTCATACCAGGCTCAGGGTGCTTGTTTAAGATGGTATAAGGATTTAGCGAGATTGCATACTTTTTGTTCTCATCCCTTCACAACAAAGCCTTTTGGATGAGACTTGAAAACATCCTCTTTCAAGTCTCCATTCAAGGAAGTAATCTTCGCATCCATTTGATGAATTTTCCATCCATTCAATGCTTCCATGGAAAATAGAGTACATATGGTAGACCATTTTGTTGTGGGGGAAAAGTATCCTCATAATCAACACCTTTTTTCTGTCCAAATCCTTTTTCCATGAGGCTTTGTTTTTGCTTGTCAAGCAATCCATCTGATTTGTACTTGTCCTTGAATACCCACCTGCAATCGATTGGTTTGGTTCCGAATGATGATCCACCATTCTTGATGAGAAAATTATGTTATTTCTACATGGTTTCTTTCCACTCATCATGAGAAGTGGATTCTTCAAAGGAAGTTGGTTCAAAGTTAGTAGATAAATTCAAACTGTAATCATATGAAACATCCATGTCATCTACATCACCCAAATTTAAATTATCTACATCATCTCCATCTCATCTCGAGGAACTTCCAGTTCCTATCTTTCCACCCTCATCGAGATGAACACTTTCAAGTGTTTTTATGAGCCACTTTGGTGAAACTTTCTTAGATGGTCCAGGTGGCTTAACTAATTTAGATGGTGTTAAATTCTCATCAAGACTCAACTTTTCAATCCTCTCAATCACATCATCCAAATGAACTTCAAGTTTTGATAAAGTGGTTGGAACTTCTTCATGAAGGGAATATGGTACTTCAAAGAAGAGAGGATATTCCATAGATTGACCAAAGATAGGGATCCCCCCTTTAAGATGTGGAATCTCATTTTCAAATTCATGATGTCTCTTTACATAAGTGAATTTTTCTAGATGATCAAGCTTCCTCTCAACAATTTGTCATTCTTGGAGGATTCAATAAAGATTACATCTCTAGAAAGGATGAATTTATTGTTCTCCTAATCATAAAGAAAATATCCCTTTGTGGTATTTGAGTACCCCAATAAGATGCACTTCTAACTCCTTGCTTCAATATTGCTTCTTTTCTCCTCAGAAATCAAGGCATAGCAGGTGGAACCGAATAACCTAATATGTCTCATTGAAGGATTGCAACCATACCACATTTCATAAGGAGTCTTGTTTTCAAGAGCATGAGATGGACACCTATTTTTCACACAAGCTGCATATAGAACTACATAATCCCAAAACATCGATTCTACATTCTTGGAAAACATCATCGAACGAACCATATTTAGGAGAGTTTTGTTCATTCTTTCAGCTACACCATTTTGTTGAGGATTGCATGGAACTTTGGTTTGATGTTTGATCCCATGTTGGTGAAGGTAAATTTCAAATTCGTTAGATGTATATTCTGTTCCATTATCAGTGCGAAGAGAGTCAATACAAGATTGAGTTTCATTTTGAATCCATACATGAAAATTTTTAAAAGTTTCAGAAGCTTGTGATTTTTCTTTCAGAAAGTACACCCAACACATCTTGGTGTAATCATCAATAAAAGACATGATATATTTATTGTATCTTATAGAAGGAACATGCACAGGGCCACACGATTTAGAATGAATCAATTCGATTTTTCTACATGCTTAGGAAGTATAATCATGAAATGGTTGTTTGTTATGCTTTTCAAGGATACAAGAATCACATTGCTTCAATTTCCTAGGAATAGTAGGCAAACCAAAAACACCATTCTTTTTTAATACATAAAGGTTGTCATAATTAATATGACCAAATATAGCATGCCATAAGAGACTAGATGGAATTATACTTTCACCATGATGAGAGAGGTATGCAACATTTTGTACATGGGAAAATTTCCCTTTCAACTTCAACAATCTTCAATCTTCCATTACGTTCATGACAATCATGTTGTCAGAATCCTTCCTCATTTCAACTTTTCCACCGAAGATATGAACATAGTGGCCTTGTTGTTGGATGTGCACAAGGATAACATGTTTCTTTGTAGTTCATGAAGATAGAGCACATTATGCAGAAGAAAATATGGTAGTCCATGCAATTTAAGCTTGATGGCGTTTATTCCTGAAGGTTTGAGACTTGATTTATTTGAAAATTACAGTATGCCATCTATATTGTCATTGAAATCTTTGAAGAAATATTTGCACCTATATCAAGCACCCATGTATCTCTTCAATAAGCAAATGAAGTGTTAAGAAAATCTTCAGTTACTCCTATATTTCAATGGGAAATGATGTAATGAGCCGATTTAGGTGCTTTACCTTTCGTTGGATCTGATGTTTTACCTTTGTCTTATTTCCGATTCTGTTTGTGTTTGATCTTCTCCCATGGGACTCTGTCGTCGTTCACTTCATGTGACCCATTCCATCCATGGTAGGTACAATGAAGATTAGATCTTTCATGGAGATTATGCCAACCCCCCTTGCCTTTGAGCTTCTTCTTTTCACGTCCTTTCATTTCTTACTGACAAATGAAAGGAAGGAAGCAACAAATCTGCTTAAGTTTGGTTGTTACAAGTTGTAGATCTATCTTGATCTCTATACTCGCTCCAATTAAGGTTTTGACTACAAAGGAGGATCAAAAGAAAATTTTCAAGGCATGCTCATTCACTGGTAATCTCTCAATAAGGAGTCAATGCTGAAAGGATAGGTTCATAATCCATTTCCAACAAAAGTAGACATTTGGAGCATGAAAATTGATGCAAAGATAATATCTATAGGTATAGAGATAATACCATTGTCACTCCATATTCCCTTATCTTCGCTGCTTCTCGACACACATAAGGGATATATCACGACATCACATAGAATCAAACATGACCATTGCAACCAAATCTTGTGCTGAAGGCTGGTGCTAGAAATGAAGAGCAACGAGGTATCAGGGAAACCCTAATGCTTTCAAACAAACAAAGAAGGGAATGCACAAATAATAGT
Organism: Picea mariana; assembly: GCA_032191745.1. NCBI lineage: Eukaryota > Viridiplantae > Streptophyta > Pinopsida > Pinales > Pinaceae > Picea > Picea mariana. The sequence goes on from JASDQU010244344.1 coordinate 31,846, forward strand.
TCAGAATGGAACATAGCATGACTAGTAGGGCATTTTTTGCGCGTGAGGAGAAAGGAAATGCCAAGATGAACTATTCACAGAGTTAACCTACGCTCTGCTACCAA
>JASDQU010244344.1:43873-54747 GCA_032191745.1 Picea mariana
CACCTTCGACATGGACATGGTCCATTACCTCGGCTACATCATTGATAAGCATGGTGTACATGTGGATCCAGCCAAGATCCAAGTCATCCGTGACTGGCCAGCCCCAACCACACTCACTGAGCTTCAGAGCTTCTTGGGTCTTGCCAATTTCTATCGCAGGTTCGTGTTGGGATTCTCCCATATTGCATGGGCCGTCAACCAAATAACCAGGGGTGGTGGTAAAGCAAAATTTGCGTGGGGCCGGTCCCAACAACAAGTGTTCGATGATTTGAAGTAGCGCTTGTGCTTAGCCCCAACATTTTCACTACTAGACCTGCAACATGCCTTTGAGATCGAGACAAATGCTTCAGACAATGTGGTGGGTGTCGTTCTCACTCAGCGCGGCCACCCCGTGGCCTATCATAGTGATAAACTATTAGATGTTGTCCGTAAGTACCCTAATTATGACAAATAAATGTACTCCATTGTGCAAGCCTGCCGCCAGTGGAGACATTACATTCTTGGGAAGGAGACAGTCATCCACACTGATCATAAGCCACTGCAGTTCATGCATACACAAGGAAAATTGCAGAATGATCGCCATCAAAAGTGGTCCACATACTTGCAACAATTCCACCTCAACATCAAGTATAAACCATGAAGCACCAATCACGTCGTTGATTACCTCAGCAGACCGCCAGTTGCGACACTCACCATGGTGCTAGACTCTTGCAACCATGAGACCTATGGATGGCCCCAACTCTATGAGACAGACCCGAACTTCGCCACCACCTACCAAATGTTGGATGCAAACACAATTGTCGATAATTTCCATCTTCAAGATGGGTTGTTGTGTCATCTGCGTCATATTCGTGTTCCATCAAGTGAGCGAGTGAAGATGATCTTGGAAGCCCACTATAGTTGAGTGGTAGGAAACTTTGGTGTTGAAAAGATAGTGGCAATGCTACATAAACATTTCTACTGGCCGAAACTTCGATAGGAGGTCAAGAAGTATATTAGGTCCTTCATTTCCTGCACTATTGCCAAACCGACCACTAAGAAAGAGGGCCTGTACAACCCTCTTACTACTCCTGACAGGCCATGGGAATCCATCTCAATGGACTACATGTCGGGGCTCCCGTCCACCAAGCGGGGAAATGAATGTGTTTTTGTGGCTGTTGATCGCTTTTCTAATATGGCGATTCTGGTTGCGTGCAAGAAGAACATCACAGCAGAGGCCACTGCCAAGCTCTTCTTTGAAAGAGTCTGGGTACATTTTGGAATCCCACAAACCATTGTCTCAGATCAGGACAGTCGATTTCTTAGCACATTCTGGTTGAGCCTCTGTTCACTGCTGGACACCAAGCTCACCAAATCCACGACCTTCCACCCTCAGATAGATGGCCAAATTGAGGTCGTAAATCAAATGATTGTGCATATCCTTCACATGTATAATTCAAAGCACCCTCGCACATGGGATGAGAGCCTTCCCTATGTCCAACATAGCTACAATCGAGCCCTGCATAGCTCAACCAACCACAACCCCTTTCAGGTGGGGTTGGGATTCCCACCATTGGGTCCCATAGATGTTGCACTTCCCCTTGCAGTCACCTCGACCGAATCATCTCCTGCTCCAATTGAAGCTGACAAAGCCACCTAGTTCATTGAGCGGATCCAACACATCTGCCAACAAGTTCAGGATATCCTACAGAAGTCCAATGACAAGTACAAGCGGTGCCATGAGCAACATCGGGTGCCACATAAGTTTCAGGTGGGCGAAAAAGTTTGGTTGCACTTGCAGAAAGAATGCCTTAAAAGACCCCATAAAAAAGTTTTCCCACTCCATTATGGGTCGTACACCATCACCAAGGCCATGGGGGATAATTCTTTTGAGCTCAACATTCCTCCTTTCCTTGGCCTGCACCCAGTTTTCAATGTGGATCTCCTTCGCCCTTATTTCCCACCATTATTGGACACCTTAGATGTAGGAGAATAAATGACACCAATAGAGCTCAAACCCAACTGCATACAACATGAATCCAATGATCAAATTGTAGACATAGAGATCAAGGGCACTCAACATTAAAGGATCCATCTTTATCGAGTCGTCAAAGAAGGGCAGCTCCTGCACTAAGGCAAGTGGCTCACTTGGGGCCAAATTCAGCAGAAATTTCCTCATCTGATGGGGGAAATCAATGCAATGGAGACCATTAATTCCTAAGGAGGGAGGATTGATCCAGGTGGATATCGGTGGCCACCCACCTTTTCCAACTGGCTCAAAACAATTTTCTGGCAATTTTGGCAATTTAATATTTTTAGCAGTTTTAACTTCCGGGGCCATTTTGATGGCCTAAATGAAGGTTTTTCGAGATCAAGCTTCTCATTGATGGTAAAAAACATGATTGAGCCCCCAAAATGAATCTCTTTGACGATACCTTTCCAATGGGATATCGTATGCCTAAAACGAAGATCGTATGCAAAAGTTACGACCTTGAGAAGTTGATGTACTATCTTACCCAGACGGGGCCCACATGACTTTTGGCGCTTCATCTCCTAGGGTTAGGTCTTTGGATGTCTAGGGTTTTTGGCAATCCTGTTTATTGTAAAAATTCCTTTAGAGCCTCATTGTAATAATCTGCCGGCGAATGAGTGCAACTGTCACATCTCTTCTCAGAGATAAGCTGCCACCATTCCAACAAGCTTGTTTCCGCTGCATTTTATAGTTTCAGCTTATTTACTTATTGAATAGAAAACCAATTTTACTGTATCTCTGTTATTTTTTGTTAAGAACATGTTAATAATCTGTAGTCATTTCATTCTGCTCATAAAATCCGGATCAGATATCCAAATCACAGAAGACAAAATATGAAGGAAATCAAGCTCTGGTTGCTCATGTGAAGAAAAGTTAAGAAAGGAGAGAAGACAGTCCGAAGAAAACTAGAAGACCACACCATAAGAAGGATGTATATAAAATCAGATGCTACACTTGTAAGAAGTTGGGACATTACACCTTTCAATGTTCTAATGGGAAAGGAAAGAGGAAACATCATGCACATACAACAGATATGGTGGAAACTACATTTTAGAAGAATGCAAAGGAATCAAAGGATGAAGAGTATGCATTTGTATCAACCCTCATAGGTACTATCACTCAAGGAAGTGATACTTGGATCGTGGATAATGGTTCTTCCAAGCACATGACCATATTTAGACTTTCCCTTACGAAATTGACAGAGAAGTTTAATCCCTTCAAGTGGAGCTTGGGGATGATTCTAGACACGTAATCAAAGGAGTTGGAGAAGCCACCTTTCAACTTGACTCAGGCAACCCTATTTTAATCAAAGATGTTTTGTTTGTACAAGGCTTGAAGAAGAATCTTATTTTTATTTATGCTTTAGAAGATAAAGGTTTTAAGGTAGATTTTATGGATGGCCAAGTCATTCTATGGCCCAAGAATTCAATCATAGATAATGCTACCATGATTGGTTCTGAGAGGGAGGATTTGTTAAATTGAAGGGACACCAAGAACAATCCCTTGTACACAACAATGTTAACTTAGGTGAGCTATGGCATAGAAGAATTTCTCACATAAATTATAGAGCACTACCAATATTGAGCAAGATGGTTATAGGTCTACCCAACATTTAGGTAGAACATGATGGAGTATGCAAAGGTTGCACACTTGGCAAGAATGTAAAATGAAGCTTTGCTAGCAGTGATAGCTGGTCCAAGGGGATGTTGTACATCATACACTTTGATGTATGTGGAAATATGACGGTGCCATCCTTAGGAAACTTTGTATACTCTGTCTTATTCATAGATGACTACTCACGAAAGACATGGATCTACTTCTTGTAAGTTAAATATGAAGTCTTCAACAAGTTTCAAGAGTTCAAGGATTTAGTTGTGAATCTCTCTGGAAGGAAGGTTAAAATCTTGAGATCTGATAATGGAGGTGAGTACACCTCAAATGAGTTCAAATACTTTTAAAGAGAAGCAAAAATTAAGAGGGAGCTAACAACTCCCTAAAACCCTCAACAAAATGGGGTTGCAGAGAGAAAGAATAGATCCATTGTAGAAGCAACTAAATAAATGATCCATGACCAAGGATTACCCATGCACTTATGGGAAAAAACATCCAGTACAACCGTGTATGTCCAAAATAGAAGTCCTCACAAGATATTGGGGAACAAGACAGTTGAAGAGGTGTTCAATTGAAATAAACTAGAAGTTAGTCACCTGAGGATATTTGGTTGTCCAATGTACATACATGTTCCAAAATACTAGAGAATGAAGTTGGAGCCTTTAGGAAAGAAGGGCACCTTTGTTGGATACAGTGAGACTTCAAAGGATTACATAATATACATTCCTGGATAAAGACATATTGAGATCAGCTAGGATGTGACATTTGATGAAGATGAAGCCTTCAAAATATCTAGGGAGTATCACATGGATGAGGACCGAGAGGAGCATGAGGCTCCAAGGGATGTAGTCATGGTTGACTCTACGCCAGAGGAACCCATTTCAGAAGTTCAAAATGAGATGGTAGAGTCATAGAGACCTGCAAATCCACCCAGTGAAGTTTATAGTCACTAGGAAAAGACTAGATTGGCTCTGGAACACCTTACATGAAGTAGAAGGACATGAAACTCCTAAAGGATCTTTTAGAGAGAGAAATATGCCACACAAGTTTTCCATCTATGCAACGCTAATGAGTAAACTTATTGGCTCAAAACCTTCCACCTTTGAAGAATCTGCTCAACAACAAGTATGGAAGGATGCCATGATGGAGGAGTACTAGTCCATCATGAAGAATGATGTGTGGGAAGTGGTTCCAAGACTAAAAGGGAAGTTAGTATTGACTTCCAAGTGGATCTACAAGATCAACCATGTTGTAGACGAAAAAATAGAGAAGTACACAGTGATATTTGTGGCCAAAGGGTTCTCCCAGAAAGAGGGAGAAGACTATGATGAGACATTTGCTCCAGTAGAAAAGTACACTTCCATCAGATCGATTATTGTGATTGCTTCCGCAATGAGATGGAAATTACACCAGATGGATGTCAAGACTGCGTTCTTGAATGGTGTAATTGAGGAAGAAGTGTACATAGAGCAGCCACAAGGGTTTTTGATTCATGGCAAGGAGTCCCATGTGTGAAAACTGAAGAAGGCTTTGTACGAACTAAAGCAGGCACCCATAGCATGGTATGCTAGGATAGACAACTATCTGATGAGCTTGGGGTTTACCAAGAGTGATGCAGATCCCAACCTTTACTACAAGGTTGAGAATGGTTTCCTGTTGATTTTGGTCCTATATGTGGATGACCTATTCCTAACAGGAAATGAGAAGCTCATAATTTGGTGTAAGAGGGAGCTCACTCCAGAGTTCGAAATGAAGGATCTAGGTTTGATGCATTATTTCTTGGGATTGGAGGTGTGGCAGAGGCTAGAAGAGATTTTCCTTAGCCAAGAAAAATATATTGTTGAGATCTTGCAAAGATTCGGGATGATGGACTGCCAGTCCATGGTCACAACCATGATGATGAATCTAAAGCTCTTAAGTGATTCATCTTTAGATTTGGTGGATCCCACGATGTACAAACAAATGATTGGATCTTTGATGTACATACTTAACTCCAGGTTGAACATATGCTTTGTAGTGAATAACTTGAGTCAATACATGGTAGAACCTAGACATGTATATTGGATAACATCAAAGCATGTGTTGAGGTACCTACACGGTACAGTTGGATGTGGACTTAGATATGCCTTGGATGGAGAAGTGAAGCTGCAGGGATATACAAACTCTGATTGGGCAGGGAGTGCAATGGACCGGAAAAGCACATCAAGATGTTGCTTAAGTTTCAGATCAAGTATGATCTCATGGTTGAGTAGAAAACAAACGTCAATGGCACTCAGTACAATAGAGGCATAGTATATTGCATCCAGTGTCACAAGCCATGAAGCAGTGTGGCTTAAGAAGTTGCTTGCAGGGTTATTTGATCTAGAGATGGAGCCAACTTTGATACATTGTGATCATCAAAGTTGCATGAAGCTTTCATAAAATCGTGTCTTTCATGACAAGTCGAAGAATATACCAATCAAATACCATTACATTCTAGACATGGTGTAGAGAGGAGTTGTGGAGCTCTGGTACATATCCATAGATGAGAAAATAACAGACATTCTCAACAAGCCTCTATCTATAGTGAAGTATGAGTACTTCAGAGACAAGCTTGGCATGATCCAAAATGTCAACCCTCCTTGAGAGGGAGGTGTGATGTTTCTCCTCTAGCAGGATTCCCTTTGGACAAGGGTTTCCCAGATCAGTCATGTGGAGTGACTGAGGGAGTAATGTACTAATATTTCTCAGTGGATGGGTGTGAATGGGACTACTGGGAGAGAAAAAACATCATAGCATAGTCATGGATACTATGGGGGTATATTTGTGCTACTAGATGAGACTATAACTAGTTGATGGCATGGTAGTACCTGTGTGCTACTAGTTGAGTGATGCATAATTATAGAGATGATCACCTATGACCATGGTTGATGGCATGGTAGTAGTTGTGTGTTACCAGTTGATTGTTGTATAGTCATAGGTACTGTAGACTATGATTATGGATGATGAGATGGTAGTAGCTATGTGCTACTAGTTGATTTTTTCATAATCATAGAGACTATTGAGCTACATGGTGGTAACTTTTGTAGCTACCAGTTGATTGCATGATATGACTATGGTTGATGGCACGATAGTAGCTGTGTGCTACTAGTTGATTGTTGCATAGTCATAGAGTTTGTGACTATGGTTGATGGCATGGTAGTAGTTGTGTGCTACTAGTTGATTGTTTCATAATCACATAGATAATAACTATGGTTGATGGCATGGTAGTAGCTTAGTGCTACTAGTTGATTGCTACATAGTTATGGAGACTATTATACTGCATGGTAGTAGCCTTACGACTATTAGTGGATTGAAAATCATGACTATGGTTGATGGCATGGCAATAGCTTAGTGCTACTAGTTGATTGATGCATAGTCATGAGATACTACTGGATAGCATGGTAGTATTTTAGTGTTACTAGTTGATTGCTATGTAGTCATGACAACATGGTGGCAACTTTGTGTTGCTATTTGATTGATGGAGAGCATGGTAGTAGCTTAGTGCTACTAGTTGATTGTAGCATAGTCATATAGACTATGGTAGAGGATGGAGATATTGATGGCATGGTGGTATTGGTGGGGCTACTAGATGATTCCAAAGTAGTCAGTGGAATACTAGAATAAAACATCGTGGAAAGATACATCCCTAGCTAAGAGAGAGTGTTGATGTTTTGGTGGTTGCAGGATGTATTTTCCTCCTAGACAACCTTTCTTAGAAGAAAATAAGATTCCAAAAGTCAAATCAAGACCATTGAGCGAAAGAAGAACACCTCGAAAGAGAAGTTGGCCCACAAGAAAAGAATAGAGTGAAAATATAATCCTCCAGATAAGATGTTGGCCCATAGGAATTAATAAAGTGAAAAATGAACTATTCAAGATGAAAATTCAGCCCCAATATTCTAGATGAGATGTCAGTGCTAGTACATTGACAAACAAATATAAATATAGTGATGCTTTGGTCATTTGGACACACTCACTAGTAGTTGCATCTACATAAGGAAGAAGGCATAGGTTTGAGGCAAGGAAGACACAACTACTACAACATCTGGGTTCTTGGTTATTCTTGGGGGTGATTTCTCTTGTGTGCTCTCCCTAGGAAGAGGTGCGCTACTTTGTATGGTGATGTTGTTGTAGTTGTATGGTATGATAGCTTTGTGCTATGGTTTCTTCTTTATTAGTTTTCTCTTGAGAGCTGGTTCATGGTTGGATTATGTTATTGACAAAATCTATCTAAGAAAGGTTGGATGGTTTTTTCCCTAGGTTTGGGGTTTTCCCAGGATAACGCTCTGTGTCTTCTTGTGCTTTTTTATGCTGCTCTTATTTCTCCAATACATGGAATATGATTGTTAAATGTTAAAGAAGATCTAAATATAGTGTTAAACCTACTGCTCTGTAAATTTAATTAAAGTCTAACATAATGAAATATATCTTTCTAATCCATTTTTATTTCATCCATATCAGAAGGTCTCCTTACCTATATATTTATAAATTGAGGTTGCCTTATTGGCAAGTCAACACTACCATCAGGAAAAGAATGCCACATATTATTAAGAGGTTACCAGTTTTCATATCAAAGCGAGGCTTTATATTGCATAACTAGCATATCATCAATGAGTCAGATTTTGAAGAATTAACATCCTTTGATACTAAAGATCTTGGAGTTACCATTCAAAAGGTGTGGTTCCTCAAAGCTCTTGAAATAAAAAAAAATTCATCAATTAAATATAGGAGAATTGTCATCCTCACATGTCCTATAAGTGTCCATCAGCTCTGGCAACAAAAATATGTCTTTTCACATTAATTTAGATGATAGCCTCCCATAAGTTCCATTTATATTTTCACGTGAGTGTCCCACAGAGAGAATTCCAACTCTGATATTGTTAAACACCCTCCTTGATGTTAAAATGGAAAAAATACAAACACACACATATTTTTATTATTGTCGGCACAATTATCCATTTGTAGTAGTAATATTGGTGGCAATTTTTCATTTGACTTGCAAAAGTTTGTATTATCAACATTTATCTCATGTGCTTTCATATCATCTTGCCTATAGAACAAACATTTTTCATAAGACTCAAAATGTAATAGAGCTTCATATTATAGGTGGTTTGATTTTCCCCTTTTGTAAAACAAATCCCCATATTGATCGACCATTGGTGCTTCAAAATCGTTTAAACATTTAGCCAATGAAGTCACAATGAAATTTGAACCCATCTCCAAAAGGGAGAGACTGAATTGGAAAAATCCCCCTACCTTATGTTCATGTGTAAGCATACCCATCAAATAAATGGGAATATTCATATACTAATACCCTTTGCATTGTTACCCAACTTTGTTAAAAATGGATTGTGACACCAGAGAAAGACCAATCTATTGGACATCCTCATTAGCACTTCTACAAAGCGAACTATGGGACATATTAGATGGTAGTAATTTGAGAGGTGCCCTTGTTTCATATTGACTTATTGAACATGTTAGAAGTGATGCCTTGTTTGAATTTTGTTCCACAATATTATTAATATTGGCTACAATTGCAATAGTATTTGATATATATTTTTGCAATCCACGATTGTGATTCACAACCTTTAAATCACCATTCATAAACATATTCCCATAATGGTAAAACGTACTTTTTTATTCTATAACATTTAAACTCTGCTTTTTGACAATCATCTATGATGTCAAACTTTATTTTAAATAGAGTTCTTTTATTTCATTCTCCTCATTTGGAAATAGGGGCATTTGTTGCTAGAGAATTTAATACAAAGTCTCTTTTTTTATTTTTCATTCATGGCATGCACCTCATTTTGACTCTCAACCATTGACTAAAATAGAATTTTAGAATTACGAAAATTTTACAACAAAATGCAGATTTTATTTTTGCATAGAATGCACTTTAATCGAACGTTTCAAAAAATATTGTGCTCAACTTCCTTTTAGGAACTCCTAATTAGGAATTTTACATGATATTGGCACAATCTACATTATCCTTAGGTGGATACACCATCTATAGAGTACATGCTTCAAATACTTCCTAAAAGTTGACACTAGGTTCCTTTGCTCTTTTTTTAATATCACATCTAAACGGGCGTCACCAAGGTCAATCAAATAGTTTATAGGCCATCTTCAAATAAAACCTTCTGATAAGCAACATTTCTCACAATGGACAAAGCCTTTCTAGATTAAAACTCTAAATTCATCACCATCTAGTGGTGCAAAGTGATTCACCTCCTCTTCCAAAACATTTGAAATTATTCCTTTGACAATATAGTTTGGTTATGAAGAACATTGATGAGCTAGTTTCACCTTTTCTCCCATGAACTTAACGTTATGATTTTGGTTCATTCGTGTCGTGTAACCTTCAAATTTCTTAATTATTTCGACATTTAAGATTGGACCTACACTGAAATCCACCATTTTTTTATTGGCCAAGATACAAGGCTACCAAGTTGTAACTCCATTGAGAAAATGTCACAAGGAGACACTAGTTCCTTCACTAGAAAACCAAATATGAAAAATCACAAAAGCTTGCCTTTAATAGAATCATTTTTCTACATTTTTCACAAGATGTAGGGCAATGCAATCTCTATGATCTAAACATCTATGTAACAATTGGATTTTTCTAAGAAGAAAAGAAAACCTAGATTCGTGTAGAACATTTTTATCTTCAGTGATAGAATCGACACCAATTATATCCTTCAACTTAGCACGAATTTGTAGAGAGCAACTAATCTAGTTAAAAATACATGATGCATCCCATTCAATAAAAATATATTTTTCTTCTAAAAATGTATTTTCACCTCTTGATGCATGCGAAAATTGAATATTTCCACTAAAAAACTTAGTAACATTTACAATGACACATCCATGATTAATGTCTCTATTATGCAATTGCTTTGTACTTGGGAAGGCTAATCCTTTAGCTACTTTTAATCCATTGAAAAGAAGGTCTACATAGTGTTTATAACCTAACATTCCAAAAGGTATATTTGTTAATATACAACAACAAAGATACAACAAAAAATCAATATAATTCAACTAAAGTACACATAAATTAATTAAAGTCAACATAGATATTGACAAGCCATGTATGTGCATAATTCACAACTCCACACTTGATTAATTCATTAACATATATCTCAATAAATATATAAATGAATGGATGTTGGTCTTCCCCAATGGGTGACTCTTCCTATCACCTATAACTCTTCATATTTACAATAATGTT
>JASDQU010244345.1:0-11221 GCA_032191745.1 Picea mariana
CGATCATAGGATAATAACCTAAGTGACATTCGCACTATATCTACCACACCAGGGAAATGGCCTTTGACATTTTCTAGTCAAAGGACAAGGGGTCTCATCACGAGCCGGATTGTTCACCTAAGTTACAATCTAGTGAGTGGCATTATCACCATCTAGCCACCAAACTAGGATAATGGTCTTTTTGGAAAAGATGATTCAAATAAGTATCAAGGATACAGGCTCATCTGAGGGTTAAAAGGAAACCATGTCGAGGCTATGGATGCCTGCTTGCAACAGTGGCTCTGCCTGTGGTATGGAAGTTTACCTTAAACGCCAAGTTTCTGTGTATCTCTATATTTCCTTCACTCAATAACGAGGCTATCATTTCGGCTGTATTCAATGAAACGGAAAAGTAACAACATTATGATATGTGGGATATTATTTAAATGAACATATTTAATTTATTCAGCGTATGTATCCTTAAAGCATTTTTTTGAGTATAGGTATATTTCAATTCCACAAAAGAGGATTAACGTTTAATGATTACCGTTAAAATATGTTGTTTAAAAATAAATCATTAAACCCCATTGGTGGCGGTCATACAATCATTACTTCTCACCATCAATACCTACACTCATTACTTTCCCCTACGCTGACGGTCGAGGTCGACCTTTATATTAATGAGGGGAGTGGATGCTCGACACGCTTCTCGATAAACATAGTAATGATTGTAATAAATAACCACATTTGTAAACATTTGTTGTTTTTGATATTTGTTATTTTTGGTTATTTTTCCTCCAAGTTGGTCTAACCAAGTCTACTACCAGGAATGATAGTCGTCCACATTTTCTCACAAAATGGGTGGCAGAGGTGTGCGCAGGGAGCCAACTTTACTAAAGGTTATAGAGCAAGAAAGAGACACCCTGCACCAGCTGGGGTGGATGGAGTACTTCAACCGCCTGCAAGGATATGACACGAATGTCACGCTTGAATTCTTTCAGAATCTGCAGGGAGAAAACTCTATGGTGCGAGGCATACAAATCTCATTCACCCCAGAAATATTAGCAGAGGTCACAGGCCTCCCTAACATGGGCATTCAGTGGATAAGAAGATACACAGCACTGAAGGAAGCTGTGGAAACTTTCACAGGCCCTGGGGAAGAGTTGGATAAGAAGGGAAAGGGACTCAATCCCAGTACCCTCAGAGAACCATGGAAGGAACTTGCAGGGATAATTCAGTGGTACATCACTTGTGATGGACGATATGACGTAATTTGACCTCGCCACCTCAAATTGTTGGCATCTTTAAAAAAATGGTTATTACTTAATCCACCTTTCTTTCTGAATGCCACATTACATGAGGTTGCCTTAAGAACACAAAAATCCAAGGACCCTGTTACTATTATCAATCACCACAGAATAGTTAAACTGATAACAAATAAAGAACTGAGTCAAACTCAATTGACCTGGGATAACTTGATTGAGGCCAATAGACCTCCACAACTGGAGCATCCTGAATTATGCCATGAAGAACCACCACGGGAAATTGAAGATAGATAGGCAGAGGATACTACTGCCCAAAGAGAAATCCCATCTCCTCAAACTAAAGCTTAGGTAGACCCTACCCAAATCATAGAGGCCTAGACCTCACAAACACAGTCATTAACGAAAAAGAGGAAGAGAGAAACAACTACCCCTACAACCATCATTCATACAAGGAGAAGAAGCAGACGAATTCAGGAAACAACTGAAGCAGTTCAAGGTACAACAAAATAGCCTGAAGAACTTTAGAATTCTACAGAACAGTCTCCATGCGAGAATGCTCAAGAAATTGGGCAAGTAGAACAGACCTCACAAAGGAATGATCAGGAAGACACCCAACCGACATTAGAGCTTCTGACAGAACAATTTATGAAGAGCTATGAGGTAGAAATAGCCCAGGTTTTGGGAAGCTTGGGAACCTCAATTGACAAAGGCACAAATAATCTAGAAAAATTTCCAAAACAATCCTCCTCTTCAAAACCAGTTGAAGATTTTCCTAATATTGAAATGTCTTTTCCTTAGGACAGAGCACAGGAAGAACCTCATTTTGAAACAAGAAGTCCTCTTGGACAGATAGAACATTTGGAAGGAACAGAGGAACAACCATCTGTTGGCTAGAATGAAGAAGACCTTGAGACCTCTCATAAACAAAAATCAGCCAAGAGCCATAAGAAAATTAGAAAGTTAAAAAAATAAAACAAATTGTTGAAGAAAAAGTCTAAGAAGGCTGAAGTATTAAAGCAGAAGGTGGCTAAACTCAAGGAAATTATTAAGGAATTGAGGAAACAGCTAGAACAGGCAAATAAGACCCACAGAAGAAAGAAGAACAAAAGGGCCAAAGTGCAAGGAGAAACCCTCTTTCTAAAGAAGCAGTCAGTACAAATTATGTAGGGATACAGACAGACTAAAGAAATAGTAGTAGAAGAAACAGTGGCTCAGAATGAGGAAGCAATTCATTTAGAAACACAAGAAAATATGATAGCTACAGAAGCAATCGATGCTGAGGTGCAGACAGACACCCCGATATTAGAGGAAATAGCTCAACTCCTTGAGTAGAATGCTACCATCAGGAGATTGGAGGAAGAATTGATGCATTCTCAACAAACTCTGGTTCAAAACATAAATGAATTATTGACTATGGCAGAGCACCAAGCACTCTAGTCCCAAAAACAGAGTGCTATTGTGGACAGATTGGAAGCAGATCTTACATAGGTCCAGCAACCATTAACTCAATCTAGGGAAGAAATGGGCGCTATGGAAGAATACCAAGCATCCCAATCTCAAGCACAGGGTGTCACCATTGATAAACTAAAGGCAGAGTTGGGGCAAGCCCAGTGAGCATTGGCTCAACACCAAGATGAGATGGTCACTAGGGATGAATATCAAAATATTGTTAACCAACTGAAGGACATGATAGAAACAGAGATTGAGACCTATGTTGCGCTCACCAAAGCCCAAGGGAAGATAAAAAAGGTGCAAACCCAATTAGAAAAATCTTTGGAACAAATCATAGAAATATGTGATGTCTACTCTGATGTTATTAATTGTAGAGCCCCTGCCACCAATTACACTTTATTCTTGCTAGAACGATATCTGTTATTAAGAGTGAAGGCTATCAGAGCAGGAAAACCTATTTCATTTGCCACTGTACCTGAGTTTATTTCATGTTTCAGAGAGCAGGACAAAAAGGTACAATACTTTTTATGTGAATTGTACTTTCATAATTTCATTCTGGAAGAAAAAATGGAAGATAACCCTGACCCATTCATAGGTGACATACAGTTTCAAGCATTTCTGTCATTTACTCAGAACCAAGTCATATGGGGTAAATCTCATAAAACCTTCCTAAAGAGGGAAGTTGGGCTAGATCTCTGGGTTAGGGGAGAACCTCCAAAGTCCTTTCCAGCCATTATGCAACATAAAACCTTTATGAAAAGAGGGGGGGTCATAGACTCCTTAGCCATTATCCATCTACAGGTTATACGTTCAGGTATCACTCATTTTAGGGAGCTTAAGGAGGAAGCTCTTGCTACTTCTAAACTGAGATGGGATGCATCCTCCAGTGAAGTAAAGAGTAGGGAACCCTTTGGGTACATGAATTTCTTTGCAGCTACCTACAGAATAGAGAGGTGTTCTAGATTTCTCCAAGAGGAAGGGCCTGCTTGGATTGGGTGCAGATATAATCCCCCTATCATCTGGTTCCCTCCAGAAAGTTAACAAAAACATTATCAAATTAACAAGAAAAGGGAGGATGCTGCTTTTGGAGAACTCAAAACAAGAAATGGGTTCAGAAGGCCTAGTGAACCAACCTTTCCACCTTACAGCATTATTTCTTTACATGTAAAATCTCAGCTTGCATGAGGACATGCAAGAAGGTAAGCTGGGGGGTATGTTAGGTTATGAAAAAGGTATAAATGTCTTCCTTTTTCCCACATTTCATGATATCATATTCATTGACTTTTCGATTATTTGGAAGCAAATAGAATAGAAAATGAATAATATACTCTTTAGCGTTATTGTTGAAGTTAGATTACATAAATCCTAAATATGATTGGAATTGTCTGGTTTTATTACAGGATTGGTTAAATATTGTCAAACCCAAGATAGCAAAGGAAATATTGAAGATGCGCA
Source organism: Picea mariana (assembly GCA_032191745.1). Classification (NCBI taxonomy): domain Eukaryota; kingdom Viridiplantae; phylum Streptophyta; class Pinopsida; order Pinales; family Pinaceae; genus Picea; species Picea mariana. Next base: position 4,152 of record JASDQU010244345.1, read on the forward strand.
AGCTATTAGAGGTTGAATACTTTATGGCGCAAGGCAGTTTTGAAGATGATCGAGTTGCTTATATTGTAATAGTAAAGCAATCCTGAGGATCTGTCAATCCTCAGAATTGCTTAATTTACCCAGATTATTGTAATATATAAGGGGTAAATAGATCTTGAAAATAAGTAGAAGAATTGCACCCAAGAACTCAAAACTTAGAATTGTTATGCGTTAGCAGTTTTTGTAAAATGTTGTACCAGCTATGAAATAAATAGAAGCTTCGAGCGGTTTTACCATTTATATATATTGAATTTCAAATAGCAGTGCTTCTAAGGACAAAGGGCCTAGTTTGAAGGAGCTACTGTTCGAGTTGTAATTGTATCAGTTCAATTTCTGTTTTGTGATTCGATTCTCTTTTACGGTAGTTAAATGAATGCATAAGTGTGTTGATGATTTCATGTCAATTGCAAGAGATAGATATTCCCTGGAGCATTAGATGATTGTTGTTCCAATTCCTATTACTGAGATTTGATGTGTGACAGTTCCTCATAAGTTCACATTTGTTGTTCCTTTTACTTAGTTTACATTTGTTGTTCCTTTTTCTTAGTTTACATTTGTTGTTCCTTTCCGTTAGAATATAGTTGTTGTTCCTTTCAATAGAAATATGATTGTTGTCTCTTTTCAACTAGATTACAGACTCTGTTTCTTTCCATAGATAGAATAATTCGCCTTTTTCTTTCTAGCAATTTGATTCATAATAATAGTCATTTCTGCAAGTCTTTATCTAGATTCAATTACTTCTCTTAAAATGAATTCAATAGATTAATCAGTTCATTTCCATTGCACAGCTTTAGATTTAAATTCCTGGAATCTTTAAAGAATGTTTGAGGAACTTGATTGTTGATAAACTCATAATTGCTTTCACTACACGATTTTAGCCTCTACGAGCTATCTGCATAGACTTTGCCGATATTATTTGAGATAAACTACAAATCCTCGGGTTGATAAATTAATGTCAAACTAAGGTTGTTTTTAAACATCTTTAGAGCCCAACACCGAACACGTTGGAAATAAACCAGTTATTGTTGATCGTGTTGGGAGTGTTGATGGTGTCAAGATCACCCAAACAACCCGTCGGCCCAAGTACCCTTGTAGGCTTTGTAAGGGTAGCCATCTTCTTAAGGATTTCCCTAGTCTATCCAAGGTTATAGAAGCATGGTCTACACACTCTCGCCAACCCATGTTGTCAGCCTCTGAACAACATGTCGGTGACCTCCTGTCAACTAGTCACGATACAGTTGGGAAAAAGAAAAGTAGAGTCAAGTTCCCATGCATGTTATGCAAGGGGATTCATCTAACTCACCTTTTCCCTCGTATGGATGAAGCCTCAAAATTAATGGAAGATATAACTGGTTCCTAGGCTCAACTTCCAGCTGCTTATCGCAAGCTTATTCTTGACCCACCTATAGTTGATGGAATGATCAATTCGGCCTCTTCGTCGGTCAATTCGGTTGATCATGTACTCAATATAGTCACGTCCTTAGTTGATACAGTTGACAAATTGGTCGATCTAGTCCCATCCTCGGTCGATCCCACTCTCCCACTACAGAGTGAAACCCAAGTGGTCGATCCTTTTCTACCCATCGACCCCATTCTCCCCTTGGAGAATGAAATCCAAGTGGTCGATCTGATCTCTTCATCGGTCAATCCTACTCTCTCGCTCGAGAGTAAACCCGATACTGCCCACATTTTTTTCGTTGATACAGACTCTATCATGTCAGGGGGTATTCCTCCTTCTCCCGTGAAACCCCCTCCAAGTAATGAGTCCATATTTTTCAATTGGGGTGTGCTAACTGGACCTCGTCTTCCCCCTCACATTCCTTTCCAGATTACAGTTCAGATTTGTGGTCAGGACGTTCCTCAGACGCAGATAGATGAAGGTGCATCCATTAGTATTTTGTCCTCTCTTGCTTGGCAAGCTTTGGGTTTTCCTCAGCTTGTGCCAGTTACGCAAAATCTGTTATCTTTTAACAGAAGAACTAGTCAACCTTTAGGGACCCTTCCTCAGTTTCCTATAACTTTAGGAGGGAAAATTGTCTTTATTGATGTCATGGTAGTCCAAAACCCCTTGGATTTCTCTTTACTCCTTGGGCGGGATTATGCCTATGCCATGAAATCTATCGTGTCCACTCTTTTTCATATGATATATTTCCCGGACAATGGAAAAATTATGACCATTGATCAACTTTCGTTTGTTGGCCCTAACTTGACCATCCACTCAATAAACTCCCTAAATGGTTCTTATATGCAGTCGGTATCACCCATGCCACAGGTCAATTATGTGGAGTTGTCTCCCATACCTTCTGTTGTTGATGACAATGACTTGGATCTAGTAGTTGACATGGTGATCTCTTCGATTGGGTTTTTAGAGCATGATCTCTTTACCCCTATTGTGGCCCTCGACATGTGTTCCTCCCAGAGTGTGATTCTTCCATTGAGTGAAGATCTCTTGGAGGCCATGACCGAGTTTTGTCCCTTGACAGGGTGTCCTTCCAGATCACTGTCCTCTTGGAAGCCATGATCAAGAAGAGAGTTTTGAGCATGGTTTTCTACTTTCAAGCTCATTAAAAAATGAAACTAGTTGCGAGGATAATTTTTGCGTCTCTGTAGAAACCTAGTTAAAAAATGAAACAAAGCTTACGAGCATAGTTCTCGTTTCTGTGTCAAACTCGCTAAAAAATGAAATAGAGGTCTGGGGATTGAACCGGGATTCCCGAGCATAGTTCTTGTTCCTATGTCAAGCTCATTAAAAAATGAAATGGATTGTTCCCCCTCTCTGTTTGAGTCAAGTCCTTCATCTAGTATTTGAAACTTCATTTCATTCTCCTTTGCAGTTGGATGAAACAAAGCTTGGGGGGAATTTTCCTCAGCCTCTGTACTTTGTGCTGAAGTTCATCCACTAGCTTCTTAAGCTGGGGGCTAAGTACCAACCATGCGAATATGTGAACCATGTGTTGGGAAGTCACAAGCATAGTTTTCTCTGGTTCAAGCTTGTGTAAAAATGAAACCACCTTACCTCAAGCATAGTTTCCTCTAGATCAAGATTGTGTAAAAATGAAACCAGGCCCAAGCATAGTTTTGTTTAGTTTTTAATCTTGTAAAAAAAATAAAATCTATCCCAAGAATAGTTTTGTTTTGTTTTAAAGCTTGCGTAAAAATGAAAACAATCATGAGCTTAGTCTTTGTTCTTTCTCATTCTCTTAAATACATGAGAATAAGTTATCAAGCTTAGTCTTTGTTCTTTCTCGTACTCGTAAATCGATGAGAATGTAACCAAGTAAAATTTTATTACTTTTTTGGGCTCGTAAAGGTTATACAAAAAAGGAACCCCCTGGTGTTCCCTTTAAGCTCTTTTCAGACTCTCTAAACATGAAAATATTCCCAAGCGATTTTGTTCTTTTCACGCTCATTAAAGTATTATAAAACACGTCTGTTGAGCGATAGTTTATCTCTTTTTCGGTCTCATTAGACTACTTTACGAAAAAGGAACTAAGAGAGTTCTCTTTAAGTGTTTTTCAGACTCTCTAAACATGAAAAACCCCTGATTTTTCTTTCTTTGGACTCGTTAAGAAAACATCGAAAGGCACATATGGGACCGAACCACTCCTTCCTAGGGTTCGTTAAACATACTCCGAGGGACTCGTCTGAAGGATGAGCTTACATGAAAAATTGGGAAAGAAATGTATCTAAACATGTATTCTATGGAAGAGTCTCTTTTGAACATGACACCCTTTCACTTGCTTTGTGTCTAGGTTGGAAAATCTGTTTGTATCATGATCATACTCTTTTATAAGATTACCCTTTGGTTTGTGATCCATGTTGTTGAGTCAGTGTTTCCAAGATAGTTGTTGTGTCGTCAATATGTTCAAAGAGAAGTTCAACCCGAAAAGCCTTCTATTGCATTGGCCATTTCTGCAGTCCTTAAGCCTTCTATTGCGTCGTCCATCCCTGAGTCAGTCCTGAATCACTTGTTACTCTGATCTACATCAAATCTTGTTACCCATTTCATGTCATTGATGGGAGATACATTAAGGCCCTCCGGTGATGAGTCTTTTCCTATCGACTTCAATTCATTATCCAAGAATTAGACTTAGAAACTAATTGGTACCTTGGAACTTCCATGACTCAATGGAATGTTTCCTCGCTTTCGTCAATGGGTTTTCATTATTGACCCCTAATTGGGAGATTCCACCGATTTTTCGACCTCAGATCATTGATTCACATTCATTTGATTGTACTAGAGTACCTTGGGAGTCATTGACATTAATGGTGATTTCTCTCGCACTTGTGAATGATATTCACTAATGACTGGTAATCGAGTGGTTTCTACCATGTTCGACTTCATCACATGTATTTGCATGGTTAGATTCGTACTATAAAGTGGTGGAGATGAAGACCCTGAATATTTTCTCACATATTCAGGTTGCGTTGGAGTATATTCAGTTTGTACTATTTCATAGATCCACATTGTATGTCTGGTAGCTATGTTTGAATTTGAGTCTTTAACACATAGATCCACGGTGTATTTTTGGTGGCTATGCTAAAATTTGAGTCATAATGGCATGGATCCACAGTGTATGTTTGGTGGCCATGACTTGTCTTACTTGACATGGATGTTCGCATGTCGGCATTTATGATTTGAGTCATTTGTATTCTGAGTATGGGAATTCCTACCTCAGTGATGATATATTATTGTATTGTATTTCCTTGTTTGTTGGCAGGTTTTCAACTGACGTGTTCCTTGTTCCCTACACACACTCGACAAAGTATTTCAGATATCACTCTGTTCTAACTTCACACTTTGGGGGGCTCTCTGTTACACAATATTTTCATCATCCCTATGATCGTTAATGATGTAAACCTATATGTTGCCTTCAGAGGTGTCAGTGGCCTAGATTCCTGAAGAAAGAAGGGAGAAGAACTTTCCTTGAGAGAAGAAGTTGTATTTTCCTTTGTAAAAACCCTATTAAAGAGGATTTTCATAGGTTTCTTTATAGCCAGGGTGAGGAAACTCTTGGTTTCCGTAGGCTGCACTATAGCCAGGGTGAGGAAATTCCTGGTTTTTGCAGGTTGCACTATAGCTAGGGTGAGGAAATTCCTGGTTTCCGCAGGTTGCACTATAGTCAGGGTGAGGAAATTCCTGGTTTGCGCGGGTTGCACTATAGCCAGGGTGAGTAAATTTCTGGTTTGCGCAGGCTGCACTATAACTAGGGTGCAAAAATTACTGTACATGGGAAAAACAAGCATCTTCTCGATGCTTCTAGAAGGAGAAGATTCTATGGTGAGGTGGTCTCTGAACGATTTGGATCTTACTCTCTTTCATGATTTATTGGGATCATCCTAACCTCCTCACCTTATCCTCTTCAACTTATAAAAGGAGATGACCTCTCATGGAGAAAATTAGTTGAATTTGGCCTGAGATTGTTAGTTTGGTTAGATTGGCTTTGAGCTTTGCTTTGTCAAGATAGATTGTGAGTAGCTATCAAATCCATGGTCTCAGAGTCCTTGGAGCAAGAAGTATGTGGGAAGAAAAGAATCGTTGGAAGGAACCTTACGACATCAAGGCATCCGGTTGTAATCTCTCTTCCTATTATTAATATAATACAGTGGCATGATTCTTTCCCATAGAATTATCTTTATTTTATTTCATAATTCCTTGATCATATGCATAGGTTATCATTGAATATATTATCTCTGATTTCACTTTGGTTGGATTGTGTCTCACTGCAGAATCAATATCACAAGAGCACCAAAGCGAAGCAGAGACAACAAAGACATAAGGAAGCGATATTCAAAGGTATGTCACTCATCCTTTCTTTGATGATAGATTCAATGATTAGAACCTAGGGAAAGCGCCATGTTCTGTATCGTTTTGTTCTAGATCTACGTGGATCTAGGGAGATTAGTTTATGTCCGCATTTACTGATTTATCCTACAACAGTCCTTCCTTTTGATTATCCAGCAAAATGAAGGGATACAACCTACATCACACCTGTTGTAACTTCCTCTTCTTTCTTTCACAATCGCCTCTCATAATACAATAATCACACACATACACAGTTGAAATACAATTCCCTTATAAAAGAGGGTTTCCTTATGGGGAAAAAAACCCTAAATAACTTCTACCATTGGATCTGCGACCTTATAATGAATGGTCTATATTGACTACGAAATTACAGTATTTTACAAGGAAATTTTTCCTTCTGGGGCTTCACCCCCGAAACCCTGCAGGGGAGGCAAGCCCCCCCTGCAATCCCCCCATGTGGAGGGGTGTATAGTATTCATGGGGTATAAACATGACTAAAAACAAAGACCTTTGAATCAAGAAGACTATCAGGCTCCACAACCAACAATCTCCCACTTGGAGACTGATCACAACAACTCCACTATTGTTGTACCTATTGGACTATGACCCACTTTGGACCTGGAAAATTTCTCATCTTCACCTTCATGCTTGAAGGCCAACTGAAACTGATCAAGAACTTAGTTTCTCCCTAGTTACTCCCTTTGTTAACATGTCTGCAGTATTCTGGCTAGTATGTATATTTTCCAACTTCAAATGTCCATCTTCCAAGATGGATCATATGAAATGGTACATGATCTGTATATGTTTAGTATTTGAATAGAAGGTTGATTTATTTGCAAGATGAATGCCACTCTCACTATCACAATACAACGTTTTATTCTCCTACTTCTTTCCCAATTCCTCCATAAGCCTATGTAACCAAATCATTTATTTACTAGCCTCTGTAGTAGCAACATACTCTGCTTCTGTTGTTGAAAGTGCAACAAAATTTTGTAGTTTTGAAATCCAACTTATTGTTGTTACACCTACAATAAAAACATACCCTATAGTGCTCCTCCTACTATATTTATCACCTACCATATATGAATCAGCATATCCCTATATAACAGTGTCTAAACCTCCAAAACATAATGCATGAGAAGTTGTACCTCTCAAATACCTGAGAATCCGCTTTACTGCCTCCCAATGTTCTTTACCCGGATTGTTCATATACCTACTGATCACA